>CAIGQQ010036459.1:3813821-3844239 GCA_903798035.1 Danio albolineatus | reverse complement strand
TTATATATTTATATATTTATTTATATATTTTTTCTTTTAATGACGGTTTACGTTTGGCAGCAAAAGTTTATTTTTTATATAGTAGATATTTAATTAATGGTTCCATCAGAAATGTTGACAAATGTTGTCTTTTATTCTAAAAGCAAATCATCATAGTAATTTTTTTATGGAAAGTTCATCTATCACAAACAGAATGACTGCAAATAAGTGATAAGTGAACCAGTGTCTACAACCGCAAATGTTACTGTCTTATGTCTACTGCAGCAAACTTTAATTCCATTATTTGTATAAACAGAACAACACAAATAAAAGTTTGCATTATTTATTCTTCCTTGTGTTGACCAATATGTAAATAACAACTGGAGTGTTCTCCAAAAATATATGTAAGTACTATAAAAAGATTTACAATAAACCATCTATTAAAAAGTATATACAGTAGTTCACAAAATGCATGGGCTGTATTTGGACTGACTGTTGGAATAGAAGAAAATGATATCATTGATTCACTTTGACAGACCAAAAAAATAAAATCTCTGATTCATTTTGTGGATTCTAAATTCACCACAAGACACGTTTGGAAAAACAATTTTCCTTGAGGGGAAGCCCAAACCAACAGCCACACAATATTTGACTGTTATTTTGTATCGATCTCTGAAAGATTTGGTTTGCGTGAAGTGGAATAACTGTGAATGCGAATGGTCCACAGGTGCAGAAGGCTATTATGTGTCTAACTGAACATCGTGATGTTGGTAAATATACATTTTTTATTTAAATGGCTTGTGTTCAGGTTCATTTGCAACAGCTGTACTAGCAGTGAGAGTGAAATGGAGGCGTGTTGAATATTTCATCTGAGACACGGAGGAGAGGATTTTTTGACAACAAACAGCACTTATGGTTGTGTAAGTGAGAGATTCTGTGGCAGAATCTTGTTCATTGGACCAGACTAGAAACAGAAAAAAATGCTGTCCTTCAGACAGCTGCCATCGATTCAGCATTCCTCCCGTGAGGAATTTACCGTGCAAAAGTAGCATGTTACCAACTATTACTCCAGCAGATACAAGTATTAAAATTACATTACTGTCAATCTCGATGCAATATAAGAAACATTTATGAAAAATGTTTAGGAGATAATTTTATCAAAATAATGTGTGCATGAAAACATGCTTATGTTTGATTGTTTCGATAGCTGGATTCCAGTACGATTGCAGATGCACAACAGACACAAGAGGGATAATTAGTTTTGTTGGTTAAATTAGTCTTTGGATAGACACATAATTACATATTCGCTAAATAAATCTATTAATTTAGGCTTCCTGTTCAAGAAATCTTTCAAATTGGAAGCGAGCGAGTTTGCCAGTAGTGTTTTCACAATGGGTGAGAGTTTGTGCATGGAATGAACACACACCTTATGAATTTTTCATTCCCCACAAACAGTAATGGAAGCCAGCAGAAGGTTCAGAGTTTGGAACCTATCTGAATTGATTTGGCTCATAATTCATAATTGAGCAGCTAACGCATGGAAAATATTTCATCACGCTGCATCGTGGTGACAAAGCTTTTCGCGAGCAGCGGGTGACTTTTATTGTGTCCTCACTGATGGTTGGGTGGCATCTAAACTGATTTTGTGACAGAGTTCATTCAACTGATTTAGTTTGTAGTCGAAGGCACCCTGGGAAATGCTGTCCTAAGATGTTCGACCTTACTGTTTTGAAACATTTCTTTAGTTCTCTGTTCCTTTTGTTCGACTGTCATCCCGAAATAGCAGTTATTGCAATTTAATAGGAGACAAATGTTATATCTGAATCGATTATATGGATGGAGAAGACTGTAGTATGGGTTATTTAAGATCTAGGCTTTACATTTCCACCCAGCTAGTTAGTTAGTTAGTTGATTAGTTAGTTACTGCATTCACTATTACCACACACATATTGTAATAATGGCTTGACTGATTCCATTACAAAAAAATCAACATCTTAAAAAATAAAGAAAGCAACACACTTTTGTAAATAATGAAAAAAAATTTAAATCATGTAAACTCTAGATCAAGACAATCTTGAGTTGGCTGACTGATGGCATCTGCATTAGAAAAGCCATTCATTCACTCATTCATTCATTTTCCCTCAGCTTAGTTCCCTATTAATCAGGGGTCACCACAGTGGCATAAACCACCATAGAAAATCCCAAACATGAAAAATAAATAATAAAAAGTAAAATATACATAGTGTAGATAGACTAGTATGGCATTTTATTAATCTTGATGATTTTATTATCAAAATGTTGGGTCACACTTTATTTTGATGGTCCGTTTGTTGAATTTAAGTTACATTGCAACTAATTCTCATTAGGTTATAAGTAGACTGTTAGGTTGGGGTTAGGGTTGGGGTTAGGGGTAGGGTTAGTGTAAGTTGACATGTACTTGAAAAGTTTCTTATAGTCAGTTAAATGTCTTTTTAATGTCAGTATCAACAGATATTAAGTAGACAGTCGACTAAACTCAAATGGACCATCAAAATAAAGTATTACCAAATGTTGTAACTGAATTTGTATCATAAAATACATTTATATAATTCAACTGCGCTTCTAAATGCTGGGTTGGGCATCTACCACTACCACTACCACTTAAAACATTTGTCAGAGTTATTGGGGGTTCATCCTACTTTGGCAACCCCTGATAAATCAGAAACTATAAGCCCAAGAATATGTGAGTGAGTAATTTTATTGGTCACACTTTACAATAAGCTTTAATTAGTTAAAATTAGTTAATTTATTCACTATCATGACAAACTAAGAATGAACAATACTTGTGCATTTAATAATTACAATTTAACATTTATTAATGTGTTATTCAAATCCAAAGCTGTGTTTTGTTAACATTAGTTAAAGCGCCAATGAAAATGAACTAATGTTAAAAAAAATGAATAAATACTGTAATAAACATATGTTTGTACCTATTAACTATTAATTATTACCATCGCATCAAATAAATGATCCCATTGCTTTTCCATTCAGCTATTGTCTGAATCTCTGTTTAATTGCACAAGTCTTAAATTGACACATCAACACCTTCAAAAGAAAGTCATCACACCATAGCATTAATAATCTGACCAGCCGATCCAGCCATTACGCAATACCCGCTCCCTTTCCCTGACAAACCAATCAGTGGGTAAATACAAAACTACTCGCACCTCTCCCTCCTCACGAGGCATCCTATACACGGAACACAGGCCACAGTAAAGCCCTATGTTTGTGAGGTTATTGCTTGCCCACTAAGTTCGATGTGACCAGATGGGATGTTTTGTTTGATGGGCCTCCCTTGCTTTGTCACACACAATGACAAGTTTTCCCCTCTCTCCCACACCCCCCCCACCTCCATCATGATGCCTGCCTTCATTGTTAGGCTGTTAAGGAGATTGGGTTGGCATTTACTGCATCTGTAGCAGTGTCAGTTCGCGTATGAGTGTGTTTGTGTCAGGCGGGAGAAGCCCCTGCTCTGCTCCTCTCGGCTCTGGCCTGCTCACCCATATGGATGGCCTGATCAAAGGCAGCAGAAGCAGGCTGAAGCACAGGCGCCTTGACAGGAGAGCGAGAGGGAGCTGCATAATTGACACGGCCCCTCAAAACCCAAGCGCCGGGGTCTGCACACACAGCACACAGCAGCAGAATGCCGGCTAAACAAGCTCAATATTCACACTTACCAGACTGATTACGTCTCTTATATACAACAGCAAGTCATTAGGAAGCGTGTAGCATGTACGCTGCTCTAATAGATTGTTATTGCATGACGTAAAGGAGGAATCTAAACTCTGACATTAAGCATTTGCTCGTTGCACATGCCTGACAAACAAGCCCTTTAAAATGCATGTTTCAGGGCGCCGTGTCACCCTGCAACTCTCTCCTGCTGAATGGTGTCTATTTTGGCTGCGGACCGGTGCTGGTTGCACATCACTGGCTGTCTGTTTCTGAGAGGAGAAATGTCAGAAGCCTCCGGTGGCAGCCGTTCCAGCTCCTTGCCTGCCACCCCGTCACGCATGCCTCCTGTAAGGGAGGAGGTTTGCCAACTTGCCCCACATTAATCAGGGCCCTCTCGCACCATTAGCCAGTCAATCATTTTCTGGGGCTGAGCCAGGCTTGCAAGCCCCGCGCACAGTCTTAGCCCAGCCTCTGATTGGACACTCTCCCTGGAACCTTCAAGGATGCAGAAAGTGAGAAATATGGTTGTGACTAATTGTTGGCTATTTAGGATGGGTTTTTTTTACATTCTTGGCCATTTAAATAGCTGAATGTGCATTCATTTGTGTTATTTAATTTCATTTGACCACACTTTTAACTCAAACTCAAAATTATAATTAAAAAATGCATAAAAATGCAATAAAATAAAATTTTAAATACTGTATATTTTAATAAGGATAGGTCAGAATAAATATGTTATGTTAAATGCAGTGATTTAATTGTATTTTTTTATTTTAAATACTGAGGAAAATTATTGTATTTGATTATGCAGCTCATTCATATTACATTAACCCATTTGTGCCATTTTTTTTTTAATGGTTTCAGGCATGCCTTTTTAATAGTGTTTTGTTTATTTGTGCGGCAAAGTTGCCGGTGAGCAAATTTGTTGGAAGAACCCTTCGATGTAAAATCTGAACAGGAAACAGAACAGGGCATTCTATCTCAAAACAACTGCTTTCAAAAGATTAATTCATATACATAAACACATTTATTATGATTAAAATTAGAAAACCATTTGATGTGAACCCTCAGAAAATACTCCATCATATAATTTAATGAATTTGAAAACACAAAGAACCAATCCATTTGTCTTAAAGTGAATAAATAAACACTCTCATTTCCTCTTCAACCAGCCGAGGCTCGAACATAGCTACCCACTGCGCCACTGCGTCACGCTATATATATATATATATACATACATAAATACAATTATATATACAATTATTACAAATATTGCAAAAATTAATTATAATTGTTAATTAATACAAACAGTTTTAATGACCTATTCTACGGTGGCCGAGAAAGGTTAACGTGCAGCAATTTAAGAAAGCACATGCAATAACACAAGACACCGGCAAATTAAGAAACGATCTTCATCAATTTGACAGCACACCTATTACAAATTCTCACAAGAGAGCTTAACGCGCCGCAATTTAAGAAAGCACATGCAATAACAGAAAACAACAGCAAATTAAGATACGATCTTCATCAATTTAACAGCACACCTGTTACAAATTCTCAAAACACAAACAACGGAAGAAACGCGCTGCAAGTTATTGAAAACACAACGGAAGAAAATGTGCAGCAAGTTATTAAAAAAACACAACAGAAATGTTTCAAGAGGACCCAAAAACATGACGGACCCAGCTAAGACACGGATGTAGTTAATTTAATAACGCAACATTTCAGTTGATCATTAATTAGACTGATAATTTACAAAAGACAACGGAATCGTGTAATCAGGATATTAAAGACCACCTTTCAAAGACCACCAATCACTTCACTGAACAACAGTCACGGCGGGTCCATATCTTAGTTGGGTCCGTCATGTTTTTGGGTCCTCTTGAAACATTTCCGTTGTGTTTTTTAAAAGCTTGCAGACCCTGGTGCTTTTGAAAATCTTCACCCTGACAAGATTTTACAAAAATGTAATTTAGTGACCTGATACTGTGTTTTTGTGTAGAAAAAAGCTGCAATTTAGACAATACCCATGTTTGTGTGGACATGGCCTAAGGTTGTGACTGAATTTGGTTGTAGTGTTTTTCTTCAGTGATTCTGCTTTTAACAGCAGGAGTTCAGTATTATCTGTTCACTCAGCACTTAGCACTGCTCTAGTGTTATTTTAACTATTTGTAGGGGTGGGTGGGAGATGTTAATTTTACTGAAAATTGAAGATTTCGCTGTGTATCAAATGCAATATCAAAAAAGTATCAGTTAAATGGTTAATTAAGTTTAGATAGGGTATTACAAAGGCAAAAATTATTAAACAAGACCAATAACCTTGATTTATTAACACGTTAACACATTATTCATATTATCACATAATTTGCCCAACTGCAACAATAGTTGCCGCTTGAACATTTGACAAAGTATACAAAAAACTATAGTTCTTATGTTATGTTCTTCGGCAACTATAGTTGCCGGTGGGCTTAAATGGGCTAAATGCATATAAATATCAAATGCCAATATATTTCCCAATAAAGCTGATGGTCAGATGGTCAAGTTAAATGTTATTATTGTGTTAACGCATTGTTTCATTAACACTAACAATTATTTTATTTTGCTGTAACAATTTTATTAATTCTTCTTCTTCTTTTTTTTTTTAAAGTTAATTTTTATGTGTACCAGAACTTTTGAAATAACAGTGCGCATTACACATTTTTTTAATACATTGTTGAATTTAGCATTTAAAACCGGGCCATTAAAAAATGTGTGCAATTAAGTAATATTATCATTGCTCAGCACTAATTAAAATGCTTTCACATTCTAAAACAACTTCAACCAAATGGCAGTATGCATATACTTTAGCATAACCAAGTATGAAGAGCATTATATTAATATATCATAGATTATACAGTATGTTTTGTAGGTTATATTCTGCCTTATGACTGAATGAATGAATGAATGAATAAATGAATTACGCTTTTTATACACCTGTTGAAACTACATTGTTACATCCACATTCAATCCTACCTATCTAATAATTTTAGGTCTGTTTTGGCATTAATATAATGGTGCATTTAAGATTAATAGTGCCTGCTGTGCATGAGATACTGCATCTCATTTCATGTCTGATATCCATTCTCTTGTTCCACTCCGTGCTTTTACATCTCTGCGTGCGTTTATCTGTGTCGTTTTGACCCCTAGCTTTAACGTCAGCGATGTGAAGTGTTTTAGAATGAGGTGAAGCAGTTTTACACCGATCTGGAAGGGCCAAGATAGTCTAACTAGCCTTTTGTGTGTGAGATAAGGGTTGGTAGGGGGCCGGAGAGGGGAGGGATCACGATCCTCACTACAAAGTGAGAGCCCAGGATCCAGGCTTAAGGGACCTTCATCATTAGTTAATGACTTTGGAGATTAGTATTATAACACAGAGATTACAGAGGAGACAAGGGTTGTTCTCTGGTAATTACACACTGAAGCACAAACGTCCCCCTTCATGCTGGATCTCTTATGAGGCTTATTTGAAGACAGAATCACTGTAGTGACATCATTTGGAATTGAATGGCTCGCTGTTTGGTAAAATGCAGCACAGATGTGTGAAAACAGTATTTCTTTCTATCTTTATTTATTGTTTCGTTATTATGATGCTACCTTGGTGTACAATGTACAATGACGCCATATTGTAAGAATTTGAAGATTGTTATTGATATTACAAGACAGATCTACAGTATTTCTACTTGATCTGGAGGTTGCAGATATTTTTATTGCTATTAATTAATATATTAACTTCAATTTTAATAAAAAAAAATAACAATTTAAAATGGGGCACAATTTACTGCATAAGAAGTATTTTCGAAAAGATCTATTTTTAAAGATCCTTTACCTGTAACTTGTCAATGCGGGTGTAATTTGGCAATATGGATAATTACGTTACTTTACATTACATTGCGATAAGTGAAGTTTATTTTATAAACTAATTTTGAGAGGAGCACGTGCTTATGATTGATAACAGCTGGTCCTCATTAGCTAATGCATGATTCCCCAATCAGACGATTCCTAAATTACTATAAATAACCAGAGTATCTTACCTTAGCCATCTTCATCTTGAAGAATTCCCCCTTCCACCCCAACTCCTCCCCTTTCCTTATCAGGGCAGCACGGAGGTCCAATGGTTAGCACCATTGCCTCACAGCAAGAATGTCACTGGCTCAGATCCTACCTGGCCAAGTCGGCATTTCTGTGTAGACTTTGCATGTTCTCCCCGTGTTTGCGTGGGTTTTCCCCGGGCACTCCGGTTTCCTCCCACAGACCAAAAACATGTAACATAAGTAAATTGACAAACTAAATCTGCATCATAGATAAGCGTAGAATTCAGAATTCATACACTCTCCAGAGCAATTCATAATCTACATTCTCCAAGAGGGGGAGTTCTCGAGACTTACCTGAACTGGGACTCCCCTCTCGCCCTGCAACAGGGGGGAGCCCCGGGCTCGAGGAGCTCAGGACAGCATGCCAAACACACTTTATAATCAATCATCAGCAAAGACAAATGTGAAACTACGTTATGTTATGTTATGTTACAAAGTTAGGTATCTTATTAATGTGCATTGCTTGTTAGGTTATGTTATTTTCATTCATTCATTCATTCATTCATTCATTTATTCAATCATTCATTCTGTTAGATCACACTCTCCACGCCAGATGAATAAAATCCAGCCCCGGATGCCAGATCTAGTCAGGAAATGTCAATTTCTCCAGGCATCTGGACAACAAGTCAGTAGACTTTTCAATACCCAATACCCAATATTCAACTGAATTAACAGTCTACTATCAATATAGGAGTCAACTGTGGAAGGAATCTAAAGAAGAGCACAAGCAGAAGATGAAGACAAAGTGATGATAATAGATGAGCAGGGTTTATTGATAAATCTTAGTTGCATGTGTTCTGGTGCGCTCTGATACTTCGTCTGAACAGCACAAATATAACAAATGTTCAAATATATTAGGCCACAAGACCTAATTAGAGACATGCCCTCATATCTCATATCAGTGGAGAGGATTATTTCATGAAACACCATCACTATAAGAATAAACAATGGAAAAAGCACTAAAAGCAGAACAAGTAATAAGAAATATCTAAAATAAAGAAATCAAATCAATAAATTATGAGAATAATAAATGATGAGCATAAATGAATTAAAAATATGAATCAAATTAATGGATGACATGAATGAAAAAAGTAAGGTTCATAAGTTATTATAAATCCATAACTAAAATTGTTGCAAAACAAATAATAATAATAATAATAATAATAATAATAATAATAATAATAATAATAATAATAATAATAATAATAATAATAACAATAATAATAATAATAATAATAATAATAATAATAATAATAATAATAATACTGATTTCATTTAAAACACAAAACAGGTTATCAAAAATTTCATATTCAGTCATTCATCCATCCATCCATCCATCCATTCATGCATGCTTGCATTCATTCAGTCAGTCATTCAGTCAGTCAGTCAGTCAGCCAGCCAGCCAGCCAGTTGTTCATTATATGTAAAATGGTACTAATATGTTCAGTTTATGTACCAATAGAATTTGAGTGTTTTGGTAATGTATGTATATTTTACCTTTAGGGTACTAATATGAAGTCTTTACTCAAGAATAAGATGTTTCTTAGCTTGAATAAAATAAAAAGCATTTAGATCTTATATAGCAGATTTTACAGTAAAAAATGTTCAAAGGCGTTTAAACACATTTCCTGTTCAAATGAATACTGTGCCAATTAAGAGGAGACATTCTCTATGTTGTTTGTAGGTGAGATTGTGGTGGGGTTTACTTGCCCGCGGTTGCAAAAAAATAAATATTTCAGAAGCAGTTGGGCCTACAGCAGCACCACAGCTCTGGTTTAACTCTATACCGCCCATTTACTTCAGCCATTAAGTTAACAAGCAACATTTGTATTTACCACCAGGCCCGGGTGGTTAGGAGCAATCAAAAACTAAACATCACAGGGGAACGCAAGGGAAACAGAGATGGAAAGTGAAAGAGGTGGATGGGGAGGGAGAGAGAGAGAGAAGGTTCAGGTTGATATGTCAAGAAAAACTGGGGTGAAGTGCTGACACGTCGACGTCTTAGCTGATAACGCTTAAATCATTTTTCCTCCAAAACTTCAGTCACCGGGCTTCAAAGAGATATAGCCATAATACAAATTTTTGGAGTAAGTAGTGGTGTTTGAAGTTATTTTATGGGATTTTGCTGTAAGGCCCAGAATTGATTTGCAGAGGGGATAAAAGGAAGATACTTTATCTTTGGAGCTTTGTCGGAAAAAGCTTAGCATCCATTGGTGGTTCCGCCAATATGCCTGCAGGGCAAGGGCTGGGTGGGGGGGGGGTGGTGGTGATGGGGGGGGGGGGTGCTTGGTTAGCTGGCATTGACATTATATACCAGAATGGATTGTGCTGAGTGTACACCTCCTGCTGCTTATGAGCTGCTCTTTCATAATCTTTCATGAACCATACAATGTTTTATTTAATGTACTGGGTCAGAGAAAAAACTTGAGAAAAAACATATTAATAATGAAAGATGTGGGGCTTGGGAGGGAGAAGGCAAAAGAGGAGAGAGAAGGGAGAAAAAACTTGGTTTGAGGCTTCTCTCTGCAAACAGGTCAGGGGGACCTTTTGAAGTCTGCAGCTCCTGTGCAGTCAATAGTTTAAAAACTTGTGTTATGTCTGAATGTGAGGCTAGCTCTGAGCTTCTTTCGCTCTCGCTACCTGACAAATGCCAAACATCTCATCTGTAGTGTCCAGTGGCTCTCCGCTGTGGTAGAAAGAGAAGAGTGAGCAGATTCTCTTCAGGCTTTACAGTTTAAACACACTGGACAGAATCCAACCTCCGAAATCCTCCAGTGTAAACAGGGGAGGCTTTTTTCCATCTTTCCCAAAGCACCTCCCATAAAATCAACAAATTTCATGACATATTGCTTTTCGCATCGCTCCAATGCTGCTCCCGCTTGTGATCTTGACCTCCGATCTATTTGTACAAACAGGAACAAGCTTGGGCTGTGTGGGCATAATGCACTCTATCCCCCTGTGTCTGCACATTTGCAGGCTGTTAAGTAGGGCAGAGGCAGCTGCGAGCTTCTTAATTGCTTAATTGCGCTCATTATTTGAACTGAGGATGAGCTCACCTCGTGCCGTTAATTGAAAAGGTACTGCAGTGCAGTCTTTCTGAATGGCACGGTCCCTCGAGGAAGGCGGCGACTCTGATGTTGGGCTAGCGCGCGTTCGAGCGACGCTCAGTCTCTTTTTTCTGTGGTTCCTTCTCCCTCGCTCCCTCCCCAACGCTCGATCGCATATGCTGTGTATGTGCTATCTGAATTCTCGCTGATTCTCCAGGACATTGCAGGCCTATCAGATGAAAGAAGCGCATCTTAGAAGCTCCAAACCCTCAGAGGAAGGTCCAGGGGCCATGTGACTTATTTATGACTCTTGTGACGACGTGATCCCCCTCCCTGGCCTTACAGTAACACACACACACACATACACTTTCTCAAACACACCCACGCCGCATCTCTCTGACTTTCGCATGGCGTGGCCTCCTCACTCTATTTAAAAAATAAACAGGAGACTGGTGTCTGTGCTAATAATTCATGGCTGGGGACAGTGAGAGGTGTTTATGTGGGGAAATGAGATGCTCTTAACACCTGCTCCTCTGTGGAAATGGCGCCCCATCTGGAAAAACAGGGCTATTGCACATTTTAGCCATCCTTATACTTTGTTGTCTTACTGCTGGCATATCAAACAGCCATCTCATAACAAGTGGAATTTAAAGGTATAGCTGCCAATACTGAGGAGATCTGTGGCTTTGCTTCTCGAGCAACTACAAGGCAAAGTACACTTCAGAATAAACAACAATCTGATTGGATGTTAACAAATTTAGGTTTAATTTTAGAAGTGCTAGTACATTTACCCCAATTTCACAAACAAGGTTTAAGGCTAGTCATGGATTAAATTGAATGTTTGAGCGGTCTCAATTGAAAATAACTTGCAGTGAGATGTCAAAATATGTCAGTCTCATTTTTTGTCTCCAGGTGCACACCAGTAATGTATTTTTCTATGGCCGTTTTTATAAATGAGGTTTAATAAGCCTAGTTTAACTAAGATCTAGTCCTGGCTTAAGCTAAGCCCTGTTTGTGAAACTGGGCCTAACTGATTTTCCAAAGAAATGCCAAATTGCAATGTTTTCAACAAATTTAAAGCTTTATGGTATACCATCTAAAACTAAATGTTACTGAATCCATTTAAAGAGCACTAATTTCAACAATTAGCATACTAATATACAGCCTTATAGGTTCAGGCTACACAATTAAAACATACATTTGACCAATTCACAATACATTTTCTCTCCCAACATATGCTTTTGGTGTACAGGTTCTTCTGCTACTTCTTTGATGTGAAACATCTGCCATCAATACAAAACAACTATGGATTTGGCAATTCTATTGCATCACGTCTTAATGGTAATATGTCCTTGACTTCTGCGTATTTCAAGCCATACTAAAATGTAGGTTTTCATAATTTTTTTGTGATTTTCTCTGTTCTTGCACACAATAAAGCAAAAAAATAAAAAAGTTAATATCAGAAATATAAGTTGTTTATAATAAAATTTCATTGATTTTCAATAAAATTGCATGACCATACTCTGCAAGGATATTTTGGACACACTTTATTTTGATGGTCCGTCTGTTGAATTTACATTGCAACTAATTCTCATTAGATTATAAGTAGACTGTTAGGTTGGGTTTATGGGTTAGGGTTAGTGTAAGTTGATATGTACTTGCAAAGTTTCTTATAGTCAGTTAAATGTCTGTTGAATGTCAGTATCAACAGATATTAAGCAGACAGTCTACTAATACTCAAATGGACCATCGAAATAAAGTTTTACCGATATTTTTTATATGTGTTTATATTATATGTGTATATTAAAGTACACATTTCAAATTGTCAATAAATAACATATAGTTAAGTTATAATGGCAATCATATACCTCAATATAAAATTTAAAAAAATAAATAAATAAATGAAAAAAAATATCATGTCCATAGTGTATTATTGAAATGCCAAGTCTTTCCATGTAACCGAATAATTTGTAGAAAATGCATTAATGGCTCAACTGAAGTAAACACTTGAAATGATCAGATTATGCTCTATCGGAATAAAATTTCTAAGGGTGGTGAAGACCTTTTCGCATCAAGAGGATATAAACAATCACATTTACAACTGAAATGGGAATGTATTGTGCATATGTAATGTGGTAGAAATTGAGATGTTGAGCAAGCTGTTGTTTTTGTAGGATGATATACATATTCAAAAAGCAATAGTATAAATTATGGTATGTACAAACAGTGAGAATATTTGTCCAGAGTGCTTATTCCAAATGATTAAAAATAAATAAATAAATAAATAAATAAATAAATAAATAAATAAATAAATAAATAAATAAATAAATAAAATTATAAAAAATATATTGTTCATGTAAATGTAGGTATTGAAAGCAATGCTTTTCTCTTTGAGAACGATGCTAAAGAGATACCCTGGGGGTCGAAGTGTCAGCATGTAAATTCCAGTAGCTGCTGAACGCAAGAATCAATGATTTTATCAATTTTACCAGCTCATTAGGAACTACAGTGATGCAAGTGCATGCTGATTGGGTGGATACATGTCACAGACATATTTAGAAAGCTAATGAGCATCATTTACATGTTGCTTTTTTCTCAATAATATGTAGCAATAAAAGTTACCACAGGTGATTAATTCCTCTTTTTTGCTGTTTTAATTGTAGAACTTTTATGTGTATGTTACATCTCCATAATCGGAAAGCACATGACGCACAATTATTTTGATCACAGTGTCTTCCATGCCCCACTTTTTTAATTTTTTATTTTTTATTTTGTTGAATGCAGGGCTTGATGTCACTGTCAACTGGATGTCACTGTCAATATTGATGCAGAGCTGTAATTGTGAATGCAACCCAAAACATAATTTAGGGGAAATGTGTTCTTAGAGAAATGGGTCTGGAGGGTCTAGAGTTCCTGTAACCACCCAGTGTTAAAGCCCCTATTATTGTGTTTTCTTTCTTTTTAAAAGTGTCTCTGTCATCAAAACACCACCATTAAACACTACTTTGGTTGCTACTGTTTGTTTGCTTTAATGTATCCAGAAGTCATTAGATAACTCTTGGAAACATCATGCATATCCTAAGAAGTGGTAACCAATGACTGTTTGTGAAGCAGGATGTAGTAGAACATTTTTTTTTCCCATAGCACACACCTAGGACTCAAAATCGCATTATCAGACAGAGTGAATATCATTTTCAGTTTTAAGATAAATAAAAAGTTCAACAGTCTCTTTGGAAATGTACTTTTACATTGGAAACCACACAAACAGTTCTTGGTAAAATTATCTCTCCAAAGTACCATGATGCTAAAAACATTTGTTCCTTTTCACAATAATGATATTTACTGTGACAGAATATCAATTAATAAAGGCTTATTTTTGTGCATTTCTTTGCACAACACCAAATAAATGCCACTTAACAACTGACTCTGATTTGTAATGGAATGTTTGTCTTACCTCTCTATCTCCATTAAGACAACGTTTCCAGCATGGTCAGTTTGCTTGGTAGCCATTTTGTACTGTGTACTTGCGATGCGGAGTACTCGGGTCTAAGTCTGGGGTAGTACAAATCCACAAAAGATATAAAACATTATGAAAAATGAAGATAAAATGATGTGGTTACAGTGCACTTTACATTTGCTTTTAAAAACATTATTCATTAAGATTAGGAAAAGTTTAGGTCACTGTTTTGTTAGGTGACCTGTATGACAAGCCATGCCTTCTAATGTACATGTAAAAGAGGGACATGTATCTGAAACACACAGCACAACATAATATATTCTAAGTAGCATACCTGTATTTCGGATTTTCAAAAATGTCCTCTAGTGAGTTTATCATCTAAAATATGCAACAAAATGTAGCTGGAGCAATTTCCATTATTCGAACAGTTTTCTGTATTTTGTGATTCAAGTTTTTTTGTTTAGTTTTTTCCACTTATTTAGGCTTTTGAATTGCATCATGGGACCTTGCTCTTTTTTCCAGCAACTTTTAACCTTGAAAAGTTTGAAAAAAGTGACTTATGAACATTTGTAATAATTTGAAGTGATATATTGTTTGGGTTTGTGTTGTATATTACACTGCAAAAACCTGGTAATAAGCTGACACTATTTTCTTTTTAAAACTTGTTCCATAATGCATTTCACAATCATAAATAAATGGAAAACACTAAATATTGAAACTGTTCATTAACGGATGTTTTGTACAGTGTTTAATTGTGCAAATGTGTGCCTTTTTAAAGGGTGCCATACCACTGACATTTAATTACACTTTTGTCCCAATTTTGTTTGTAAGTGGACATTCAACTGTAATAATGTATAGGCAGTCATTTTTAATAAAGCCTACAATTATACACTATATTTATACAAATTTTGTGGTCAACATAGAGACAAAATAAAGCGTCAGGGTGGTGCAGTGGGTAGCACAATCGCCTCACAGCAAGGTCACTGGTTCAAGTCCTGACTGGGATAGTTGCCGTTTCTGTGTGGAGTTTGCATGTTCTTCTCCATGTGCTCTGTTTTCCCCCACAAGTCCAAAGACATGTGGTATAGGTGAATTGGGTAAACTAAATTGTCTGTAGTGTATGTGTGTGAATGAGTGTGTATGGATGTTTCCCAGTGATGGGTTGCAGCTGGAAGGGCATCCGCTGCGTAAAACATATGCTGGATAAGTTGGTGGTTCATTCCGCTGTGGCGACCCCAGATTGATAAAATGACCAAGCTGAAATGAAAATGAATGAATGATCGTTAAAACACAGGGGCGACAGGGTGGCTCAGTGGTCAGCACTGTCGCCTCACAGCAAGAAGGTCACTGGTTCATCACTGCACTTTAAGTGAATTGGAAAAGCTAAATTGGCAGTATGAGTGTGAATGTGAGAGTGCATGAGTGTCTCCCAGTATTAGGTTGTGGTTGGAAGGGCATCCACTGAGTAAAACATGCTGAATAGCTGTGGTTCATTCCGGTGTGACAGCCAATGATAAATAAAGGGACAAAGGAAATTGAATTAATGAATGTTACAACACCTGGTTTGCTTTACTTTTTATGTACCTTTATCTATTTAGCTTCAGCCTTTATTGTTGCAACATTTATAAAAAAAAAAAACTGTTATTCGGAAAGATGACCTTGAGGATAAAAGATCAGATATTAAATAAGCCACGCAGGAAAAGAGTAAGTGTTTATATTACTTAGCTCCTCTTTTAAAAGTGCCCTGTTTGCATCACTTTATAAACCTTGTAGACTGAATTTTCCGGACAGCTAAAAAAAACCTCTATGCGTGCAGGTAGCTAACGTTGCATAAAATCATTGGTCCATTTGCATCTTTCAGGATCAGGCTGGGAGCCATTTCTCTCTGACCTCATTCTAATTGAGCATGGCAAAATGCTATTTCCATATGCCTCTCTCGCAAACACTTTCATTTCTGCCTTTTAACAAAGCCTTTTTGTTGGAAAATATGTTACTAATGGCTTATAAATTAATAAGCAACCAAACTGAAGTTGATTTTTATACAAGGTGATGCAAGACTGGCTGGCGTATCTGTCATTTTATTCCCATTCCAGAATTTTCTGGACGAATGCATTTCCATATCACAGATGCTATAATGCATCTTTTGTCATTTTCTCTCACTAGTGCCGAGGCAGCGGCACTGAATGTCCTGGTGTGATTTACGCTCACAATCCCAGTCATTAATTTTCTATCATTGTGAAAATATGATTCATGTTTTGTGGGCTGTCAGTATTACTTATTTAGACGTTCAGAGGGGAAAACTCAGGCCCTCTACTTAATGGAATATAAAGTTGCAAGGTCTCATTCCCGCGCTAACATTAAACAACAGGAGCTACACATGTGTTAATGTGTGCTCCCAAAGCACCTTAATTCAACTTGAAATTCCTAATGGAACTGACTTTCAGTGCTGGGCTGTCTGAGGTGTGTAAAGGAGGGGGGATGCTTAACACGTAAATTCACTTGTCTTTGTCGTCTGTGTTTGTCTGGCAGCTTAACTGCTCTAGTGCTTGTATGTCTGCTGGAAAGTGTCGGCTGATCACAGTATATCCAGATGCGTCTTCGGACAATGACCTGCTTTTGTTTTTCTGATTTCCATTTAAAGTTAAGTCATAGTTATACCTGCAGTGACAACTTTTATTTTATATCAAATGTGTTGTTGGGCTATTTTGACTTTTTTTTTTTTTTTAACAGCATCACAGTCAAATGCTACGTATAACCAATTTATTTAAAATGATGCATTATTAACAGTTGTCATGAAATATGCTGTACAATTTATTTTATTGAGTATGTTGCTGAAAGGGATTTTGCTAAAAGCTCTAATCATTTTGCATATATCACATTTGTTTTCAACATGTGTGTTGTTACAAACAAACAAAAACACAAACAAACAAAAAAACAAATAAATAAATAAATAAAAAACTTACACTTTTTAAAATTATTTTTATTTTAAAATATATAAATATTTTTTGTGCTCATTTTTAAAATCCCTTTTGCCCATGACATATTTTAGCAATTACATTATATACGAAAACATTTCTAAAAAATCCAAATGTACCATATTAAAACCATTTTGAAATCCTATACTCTATTTAAGTTTTTTTTTTTTTTTTTTTTTTTTAATGTTTGATATTGGGTAATGACATGATTAAAGCATTTCATTTCTATATGCTAAATTGCAACTCATATAACCTCACTGTAAAAAGTGAATATTTGATATTACTTTAAAAAAATAAGTAAGCTTTAAAATTAATAAGATAACATACACTCAAAAATATATATTTTTTAACTTGTTCAAACTACTTAATTAAAATGAAACAACGCAATTCTTGAGATTTCATTGGGACAACTTGATTTTTTATGTTCAATCCACATAAATTTGTTAAAAGTGTCAAGTTAACTTAATCGATTTGTGTTGGGACAATATTAATGTATTCTGTGGAGCCCTGCGTTTTTTTACAGTGTAAGTTAGCAGTTTCCAAAGGCTTAACTGTAAAAATTTAGGGTTCCATATTCATTCACGTTGTCCCAACACAAATTGATATAATTAGTTAACACTTTTAACAAATTTCTGTGGATTGAGCATAAAAAAATTAAGTTCCCAATGAAATCTCAAGAATTGTGTTGAGTGATTACTCATGTTTTAATCATGAACTAATCATTTTGCAGTGTTTATCACAAGGTGATTTTTTTCTGAAGACTTTGTATTGCATAAATGGCTATTATTTTTATTGTATTAAATGGGGTTTTCTGTATTACAGTAAATCAAAACTATCCAAAATGTATTCATGACTCAAGCATTGAGTCACACATCATCTAATTAGTCCTCATCAAATAACACAGATTCAAACACAAAGAATGATGACCATGGACTGAGTCAGAGCTGAATGTCTGGCTTGCCTCGACTGCAGATGACAGCGTCCCTTCCACATGAGTGCACAAGAAAGTGCTGTTCTCTTTGACAACCAAACTTTCTTTCACACTCCATCATTCACTTTTAAAAAGAGGATGAGGTAACAGAATGAGTGCCACTTTTCCCATCAGTAGTTAATTTAAACAGATAAAAATGAATATAGTTTTTGGTAACATTTTATTTTGATGGTCCATTTGAGTATTAGTAGACTGTCTGCTTAATATCTGTTGATACTGCTCCTTCAACGGGCATTTAACTGACTATAAGAAACTTTGCAAGTACATGTCAACTTCCACTAACCCTAACCTCAACCCTAACCCTAACCCCAATCTAACAGTCTATAATCTAATGAGAATTAGTTGACATGTAGTAGATGCAATGTAACAAACGGACCATCAAATTAAGGTGTGACCTAGTTTTTTCTGAACTGTAATTTTTACAGATGTTCATGTTTATGTTCACTCAAATACAACAGTATCTTCAAAATATTGCTTCATTATGTATTCCTTTATTTTAGTCCATTTCACTCCAATTTAGATTTTATTATTGGCTGCATAGTCAATTTTAGCCATTCTCAATGTAACTGAATTTGAAAAAAAAAAAGGAAAAAAAAAACAACTTAATTAAAAAAATTTTAAAGGGGTGGTCCGGACTGTATTTTTAAGGCTTGGTTGTGTTTATAAGATGCAAAGCAATGTGTGTTCATGCTTCACTTGTAGAAAATCATGGAATTTTTCATATATCTTACAGCTATACAACTACTCAGCTAACATGAAAATCACTGTCATATTCCCTAGTTCCTCTAAAAGGCCCGCCCTCAAGAGGCTCTGATTGGTCAGCTAACATAATGTGCTGTGATTCGCGGATTGGCCCCACTTCATCAGTAAAGTGTCACACCTCCACACAAGCACAAGCTTTGATTCTGCTGTGTAAATAGTGTCAATCAGAGTAGCTGTTAGCAGTATCTGCTTGAGCCTTAATCAGACAGAAAATGAAAAGGATGAACCTCATGCCTGCTCTCAAAAATAACATCTGACAGGTGTCTGTAATGAGTAAAAATAGGGTGCTGCATCTTTAAGAGTGATTGCCATTTTATGTATGTGTGTGTGTATGTGTGTGAACAGTCTGTAGACGCATGTAACATGATAACCGCATGTGTACGGGACCGATGTTTGTTTTTATTTTTCTCTTAAGCTAGAAATAAGTTATTTTTCTCTAATATACAGTGACTGTTGATAGAAGAATAAAGCACAAGATGTGGGATGCGACCCGTGTGAGCTTTGATTGATTTTTCTGCTGCAACATGAGTTAGACAAGCTATCCTGTATTATTTTTTTTTACCTTACTCTACGCCTTGCATGTCTTTCACATGTTTTCGGAATAAGCATGTGTAAGTAATATGAAACATATTTTTCGTGAGTTCATTATGAGATGTAGAATGCTAGGAAAGTGTCTGCATAGAGAGACAGCGCAGCGCTGGTGAAGATTTTGGCTGTTTACAGCGGTTTGATGGATAAGTATGAATTTGTAGCTAAATTGTTAGCGGTGCCAAACAGCATTTTCCATTGTTTACTTCCTTGCTACAACATACCATTAACGCTAGACACTGTGCGTGTCATAGATCAATTTTAACAAATTAAAAATATTTGCAGGTTGCGGTTCACAATCCACAGCTTCTGCTTGTTGAAGCTGCTCCTTTGAAGAGTTTTTAGCCGAATCCAGAACTGAACTGGGAGAGATTCTGGAAGTTCTCCTTTGCCAAATGCTTGCTATGTATTTTTTTATAATTCTCTGGAACATATTTAAAATTAAACTGCAAGCACTTCTCTCTTTGTGTCATGTCCTTTGGAAGCCCAAACACAAAAACAGAAGACGCTCTGTAGAAATACAGTAGCAGCATTTAGACAGCAATTTAGCTTTCTCTGCTGTAATATTACAGCGCCTCTGGCCACGCCCCTTCGCTGCACAGAGTGTGTGTGCATAGTAAATGCATGCAACCGGAAACCCTTGTGATCTCACTAGCCTGGATGTATATATATATATATATATATATATATATATATATATATATATATATTTAGATATATATTTTTTATTTCATTTTATTTTTTTGGTGTCTCCAAACTTCGTTCTCTGTATTCTTTGCTAAGCTAACTCTGTAAAAGCCAATGTCTTCTTTGCATTGAACTTTAAGCATATTACATTCAGAGATGATGATTATGTTCACACTGCTACATTACACATCAACTAAAATTTTAAATATGATATCGTAGTGGACCACCCCTTTAAGAAAGTTTTGCAGAATTAAAGTAATATTTCATCCAAAAATGTAAATTATCTCATACTCACCCTTTACTTGTTCAAAACATATTAGAGTTTCAATGGTTATGTTGAAGAGCGCCACGGTGGCCTACTGGGTAACACGATCGCCTCACAGCAAGAAGGTCGCTGGTTCGGGCCTTGGCTGGGTCAGTTGGCATTTCTGTGTGGAGTTTGTATGTTCCCCCCGTGGTTGCGTGGGTTTCCTCCGGGTGCTCCGGTTTCCCCCACAGTCCAAAGACATGCAGTATAGGTGAACTAGGTAGGCTAAATTGTCCGTAGTGTATGAGTCTGAATGAGTGTGTATGGATGTTGCGGCTGGAAAGGCATCCGCTGTATAAAACATATGCTGGATAACTTGGCGGTTCATTCCGCTGTGGCGACCCCAGAATTAATAAAAGGACTAAGCTGAAAAGAAAATGAATGAATGAAAGAATTTTATGCAGAACACACACCCATTGACATCCATTGAATTTTTTTTTCCTACTATGGAAGTTAATGGCTTCTTCAAAATTGTTCTATTTTGTGTTCAACTGAAGAAGGAAACTCATAGAGGTTAAAAACCACATGAGGGAGAATAAATTATTAAATAATTTTCAATTTTGTGTAATCTATTCTTTTAATATAATATGCATTATTTAGTCTAAGCAAGAATGTTAGTCCAACTTACATACTTTTGTTCTTCCAGAATTTTATTTGCCATTTACACAGTGTAGACTAAAAATAAGAAGAAAAGAAGAGGAAAAAAAAAACCCCTGAACATTTAGTTTCTGATGGGACAAGACACTGACTGACACAGTGTTAATCTGCCCTTGGTCATGCCACTATATAATTAACTTGCTGCCACTGCAGAGTTGTGGAAATTAGAAGGTTAATTAGACACAAATGAAAGACATGGATCAGGTTAGCAGATGCTTTAGCACAATAACCTTCCTCACCAGGTCCTGATGAGAAAGTGTTAAATCGAATCCTTTGCAAGCTAATACAAACCGACATACCTTCAACATAATTATTGCCGAACAACTTCATCTGCGTCCTACCAATCCACAAATGGAGATTTAAGTCTAGATTGGATGTCCACTCATGTTAGTTAAATGAAGCTTATACAGCACATCTGAACTAAAGGCATATTTAGCATCGGAGGATTTCAATAATAGATTCCTATTGAGTTGAGAAGGATCCAGTTTTGTCCCACATAAAGGCATAGAGATCTTTAACAACTGTCTGAAGCCGTGTGGACATCAGTGTAAAACCTGGATCGAGACGTGAACTCGATACCATTGACAGAGTCTTCAATTAAGAAGACGTTTTCCAATGTCACATTAGAGTGGGAGTCAATAGCAATCCATCAATAACTTTGTCCTGTATTCACACACACAGTCTGGTGTGTGGTGACCTGCAGACTCACGGGGGTCACGGACGGTCTGGAGATGATCCAGGGCAAGGGTCAAGGTCTGATGAGTGTGTGATCTTTTAGAGGTCATCCTGCATACTACATGTCCACCCTGATTGACTCACAAATGGAGAGTCAATAAGGAAATACAGACAACATCAGCATTGGGAACACATGATGGAGCCCATAAAGACCCCCCCCATTATCCATAACAATTCACAAAAGTTCAGCCCTCCATCGACTTGTTTGCAGTGATTGTGTCGCTTTCTAAGTCCAGTCCCGGAAGGGCTCGGCCAGCCATGGGGTTACACATTGTTGATTTCTCCTGTTTTTGTCCTATCCTTAAAACCTCACTAATCCACGAATCCGACCTTGGATTTCAGCTGGGGAGCCAGAGGAGGAAAATAATTGGGTTGCTGCTAATAATTGGATTTTCTGCTTCTTTAGCAGAAAAAAAAACTTAACCACTGTCCTGACAGGAAGAGTTTGGGGCAGTAAGCCGCTCTTCAGAGGCCTCGGTCGCCACATATAAAATGATTAGCATTCTGTGATATGATTACAGGCTCTGCTTTTAAAATCTAATTTTGAAAAAAAAAAAAGGTTTATAAAATTCTTTAAGTGTTCTCTCAGTCCTCATTACCGAGACTTTAGACTCCTTTTATGAGGGATTTAAATGGGGAAAAAAGAAAGGTTACCTCGATTACATCGGTTGAAAAGTGGCTTTGCAGGAATTTAAGAGTCAGAAAGAGATATAAAAGAGCAAGAGATGAGAAGATTGAAAGGGAAAACATCATGTGGATTTCTTGAGTTTGTAATCTTGTGGATTTTGATTGTCGTCAAGTAAAATTAGGTTCTATTGCTCTATGAATTGTGCTACATTTGCTAGATTGCATAGGGGACATTTTAGTTTTTAAATATTATATATGTTTTTTTCTCTTTCTTTCTTTCTTTCTTTCTTTCTTTCTTTCTTTCTTTCTTTCTACATTTGCTGTTTATTCAAACTACCATTTAAAGTAAGCTGAAACACAATTCTTGAACTTTTTTGGCACAAATTAATTGTTTTATGTTCAATACACTTTAATTTGTAAAACCTAATAAATTAACTCAATTACTTCATGTTGTCCTAACAAAACACGTAAATCCAGCAGAGGCTGCTGTCAACTCACTGACTTACTTACTGACGGACTTACTTACTGACCAACCGACTAATCCCCCACACACCTCTCTTCCCTGAACCCAACCAATAGTGTTTTAAAAAGCAATGATTGACCCAACCACCCCCTTCGCTAAACCCAACCGCAGTGTTTTAAAAGGAATCCAAAATAAGAAAAGCCCCCTGATTTTTATCATGTTTTCAGATTTTACCACATTCTCACCCTGATGTTTATTTGTTTATTTTATTTTTTAGCTTTTGTTTTTGTCTTACCTGCTTGCTAGAACTGTTCTTCACTGGACTCGGACCCCATTGTCACAGTCAGCTTTGCTCTGTGTCTTAAGTCTGTCGACCTACATGTCAAGCTACCAGACAAACTGGTAACAGCGGAAAAAACATCCATATGGAGTTAAACAGTCAGCTGGTAGGCGAGAAAAGTATCTATCTATCTGTTTATCCATCCATCCATTGTATGTGTCCTTCCTTTACACAACAAGGGCATAAAAACAAAATTTTGAAGTCATCATATAAAAATTATAACACTACTATATTCTCAGTGCAAACATTTATTTATTTATTTTGTGAAAGCATTGATGATTTTGTGAATCTTATGTGTTTTACATATATCATCATGTGTATGTATTTGACACCCGAAACAGCAATGGCAGGCACAGACACATATGCTGTTTCTTTGCAAGGTGACATCTCCAACTACTGGCCTTGAATGCATAATACAGCATTTTTCCCAAATGTTTAGCATTTTCTGTGAGAATCTTCATTTTCGGCTACACATGATTCTTATCAAAAGTGCAAAGACAATCTGTCCATTTTTAGTACATTGCTGTAATATAAACGTAACCTTAGTTAGCAACATTAAAAATACTGTATATAATCATACGTTTACACAATCTAATGGTTTATTTGTGCCATATACTGTAAGTAGTGTGCGCCATATAAGTAATTGTGCATTATGTCAACTAATATTAGAAAACTATTTATAAAAGAGAATTATTTGATTGACAGCAAAAAGGTCGCTGGTTCGAGCCCCGGCTGGGTCAGTTGGCATTTCTGTGTGGAGTTTGCATGTTCTCCCGTGGTTGTGTGGGTTTCCTCCGGGTGCTCCGGTTTCCCCACAAATACAAAGACATGTGGTATAGGTGAATTGGGTAGGCTACATTGTCCATAGTGTATGAGTGTGAATGAGTGTGTATGGATGTTTCCCAGAAATGGGTTGCAGCTGGAAGGACATCCGTAAAACAGGTGCTGGATGAGTTGGCGGTTCATTCCGCTGTGGCGACCCCAGATTAATAAAGGGGCTAAGCCGAAAAGAAAATGAATGAATGAATGTTCAACTACATTAAAATCATAAAGATGAATTTATTTAGAGTATTTAAAAAGTAAAAGACTGTACATTAGAGTTAACATAAGTAGAATATGTTGAGACACTTGCAAAGTTACACATACTGTAAACCAGTTAAAATGTCAGTAGAGTGTCTTTTTGGGAAAGATCAAAACAAAGTGTTAACTTGTTAAAGTAAAAAAACAATTGGGTCAGTAGGCATTTCTGTGTGGAGTTTGCATGTTCTCCTCATGTTAGCGTGGGTTTCTTACGGGTGCTCCGGTTTTCCCCACAGTCCAAAGACATGTGGTATAGGTGAATCGAATAAACTAAATTATGAGTGTGTATGGGTGGTTCCCAGTAATGGATTGCAGCTGGAAGTGCATCTGCTATGTAAAACATATGCTGGATAAGTTGGTGGTTCATTCCGCTGTGACCCCTGTTCACTGAAGGAAAAGGAATGAGTAATTAATTGATGCTTGCGAATTATAACCTACTAGTTAACAAACTGAAACAAACTGAAAGTTTTACCACCAGTTTTAAAAACCACATGCAACTACTACCACTAACACACACACAAAAACAATACAAAAACATACATTCATTTTAAATAACTTTTTAAATGAAAAAAAAGTTTTGTTTTCTTTGTTTATTGCATCCAGCACAGTTGTATAGAAGCACTGAATTGTTACAAACATGCGCAACATTTCTCCATAATCAGAATCAAGTCTGAAAAGCCACCTTCATAGTTCAAAAGCCCTTGTCCCGTGTCGCCGTTGTGTGTGTGTGTGTTTGGAGTACAGCAGGAGCTGCAGTCTGGTAATTAGAGTTTGGCAGGGAGTCCGGGTGACTATGGCAATATGTAATTCTGCTCACCGCATGTGTGTACCTGCCGTGTACTTTGAGTCACATGTGAGACCAAACCTCAGACTGTATCAAAGGAAAGGGTGCGATGTGGCCCTGACTGGCCCTCTGGTTAAGCACACCCAGGAGGCCCTCCTGCGAGTCACCTTGCCAACGTTCCCTTGTGAAGCAACTCAAACCTGTCGACCTGCTGCTTGGACAATGGAGAATTCAAAGGCTCTGGGTTTCGATACAAGAGCTGTGATTCCAAAACAAACACAAAAGCCTCTGCAAATATCAGCGCACTGGTATCTTCCATCTGTGCACACCTTAGGTACTCAGTGGGATTTTGTTTTACAAATGCTTATGTGTAATAATATTGTTATTTATTCTGTGCTGTTTTTTGAAGGCAGATGTTTTTAAAGGCAGATAGTTGAACCAGACTAAAAGGGGAAAAAAAGAAGTTTTTATTATTATCTTTATTATTATTATTATTATTATTATTATTATTATTATTATTATTATTATTTCTGATTCCATGCTTTGTTGATTCAATAACAATACTTCAACATGATACCATTAATGTTCCTTCATTCATTCATTTTCTTTTGGCTCAGCCTCTTTATTAATCAGGGGTCACCACAGCGGAATGAGCCGCCAACTTATCCAGCATATGTTTTACGCAGCGGATGCCCTGAATGAGATCCAAAAGTTTACGTTCATGTAATTATTAATCAGCTGTTTCTAAATGGTGTGTCTCTAAAAGTGAGGGGGCATATCCCCCCATCCCCCCTGTTGCTACCCATCACAGGGAATCATTCTTATTCACTACGGACAGTTTAGCCTACCTAATTCACCTATAGCACATGCATTTGGACTTGTGGGGAAACCGGAGCACCTGGAGAAACCCACACGACCACGTGGAGAACATGCAATCTTCACACAGAAATGCCAACTGACCCAGCCGAGGCTCAAACTAGTGACCAACTTGCTATGAAGCGAAAGCACTATAGTTTTCTATCAGTACTACTTCTTCTTATAATAATAATAATCTGCAAAGTCTGAAAAGTTTAGCATTTTCATTGTTCATTCATTCATTCATTTTCTTTTCGGCTTAGTCCCTTTATTAATCCGGGGTCGCCACAGCGGAATGAACCGCCAACTTATCCGGCACTTGTTTTACGCAGCGGATGCCCTTCCAGCCACAACCCATCTCTGGGAAACACATTCATACATTCTCATTCACACACATACACTATGGACAATTTAGCTTACCCAATTCACCTGTACCACATGTCTTTGGACTGTGGGGGAAACCGGAGCACCCGGAGGAAACCCATGCAACCACGGGGAGAACATGCAAACTCCACACAGAAATGCCGAACCAGCGACCTTCTTGCTGTGAGGCGAACGTGCTACTCACGTGCCACCGTGGCGCCCATTTTCATTGTTATATTCCTAAAAATGCTATGTTAACAGTACTGCTCACTGTTTGTAATATTTGAAAAACCAGTTCAAATATATATGTTACATAAGTTAGGACGTTTTTGTTAGTATTTATGAAAAATAATGTAGTAACTAATACCGCCTACTGTTTTTTAATAATTAAAAATGTTTTTAAAATAACTCATTCATTCATTAATTTTCCTTGGGTTTATTCTCTATTTCAGAGGTTGCCACAGCGTAATGAACCGCCAACTATTCCAGCATATGTTTTACGCAGTGTATGCCCTTCCAGCTGCAACCCAGTACTGGGAAACCCCCATACACACTCATTCACACACATACACATTACAGAAAATTTAATTCATTCATTTTCTTTTCGGCTTAGACCTTTTATTAATCTGGGGTCGCCACAGCGGAATGAACCGCCAACTTATTCAGCATTTGTTTTACGCAGCAGATGCCATTCCAGCTGCAACCCATTTCTGGGAAACATCCATACACACTCACTCACACTCATACACTACGGACAATTTAGCTCACCCAATGCACCTTTACCATGTCTTTGGACTTGTGGGGGAAACCGGAGCACCTGCAGGAAACCCACGCAACCACGGGGAGAACATGCAAACTCCACACAGAAATGCCAACTGACCCAGCCGAGGCTCGAACCAGCGACCTTCTTTCTGTGAGGCGAACGTGCTACTCACTACACCACCGTTGGCGCCCTTTACAGAAAATTTAGCTTACCCTATTCACGTATAGCATGTGTTTGGACTGTGGGGGAAACCTGCAAACTCCACAAAAAAATGCCAACTAGTCCAGCCGGTAGGCTACACAAACCAGCGATCTTCTTGCTGTGAGGTGACAAGGCAAAAAGCAAATTATTAAAAATCAAATAAATAGTAATTCATTTCATAGAGTTCTTCAGATAGACTGACAATTTAAAAAAAATATCATAATGTCAAACAAAAGGCAAATTCATTTCAAGTTGGAAAAACATTATTGTTATTATTATTATTGTTATTATTATTATTATTATTATTATTATTATTATTATTATTATTATTTTAAATATTATTATAACCATGTGGACACTGAAGACAAGCAGAGTGATTTTGTTTCCCAGTGTATATTCAGTTTGATTGATGTGCTTTTTTTCAGACAAGCTCAAGTTGACCCAGACTGAAAGGCATACAAGTGCAACAAAGTTTACAATTTTCAGTTAGTTCAAAAAAGGTCATTTCTTACTGCATTCACACCTTGTTTTATCCCATGCTGTTATCGTTTCAATAACAGTACTTCAGCATGACTATATAAGTGAACTTTTCTTCACAATTATTATTTGCTTTTTGCTCCATTTGCTCCCAAGATGAATGATCAAAGCAAAAGAGAATGTTTACAGGAGAATCTGATCAATTTTGCATCCATTTTGCAGCTTGAATGAGAAGTCCTGCGCATTCAGCAGTACTTCAGCAGAAGTGAAAAATGGCTTGTGATGGAGGTATAATTGCATGCAAGAGGACACTAAACCCGGCAGTATCACAATAGCCTGGCGAAGGCAGACGCTGCGGTGTGGAAGTTGAAATGCAGGCAACAGACGATCCTCCCCCCATCAATTTATATATTATTGCATTGTTAAGGTCAAAGCTAAGAAAGCCTCTCAGAGTGACTACAATTACAGATCATTTCTGCAAGAGGCAAAAGAAAAGGAAAGAAAGAGCCTGAACCTTTTGTGCATTTGTTTCAGAAAGCTCTAATCTTGTCATATGGAATAAAGGCAAGCTGGAAACACTTGAGAGTTTATGTAATGAAAAAAACATCAGTCACATTATGGACGCTGAAATTGGTGAGGGGTTTAAAATTGACCTAATTTCCGGGCAAAGGGAAACAGTAAACAGTGTAATACATGTGTGCGCACACATATATTTGGATATACGTATGCATGCTCACACATACACATGTATGGTGTGTCGATACAAGAGAGCTAAAGGTACAGTAGTGCAGTACTGTATGTTTTGCTTGTATAGACACACATTCAGGTTCGTTCTTAGATTTTATGTATGTTTTGTTTTTAAAGAAATATTATTGACTCTATGCTAAAAAAGAACTACTCTGCAGTTTAATAAACCTTTTTTGACATATTAAGTCATTTGAAACAATGTATTTTTAAAGAAATTATATGCAAATATACACCCATATGCTAACAGTAGAAGTACTGGCATTTACCTGGATTTTATACCATAGTCTCTACACAGTCAACTCAGAAAAAAAAATGTCAATTCAACTTTTTTTTTAAATAACTCAATGAAAGCTGTGCTCATAATGAATTATAGTTCAGCTTATAATTAGCACATAAGCATAATAAGTCTATAAATACAAGCGTAACCCACAAATTAATACTCATAAATCCGTGTATAATGTGTTATGACCACATACAGTATATTGAAAAAGTTAAATGAATCACTATTCATTATTAATAACATTTGAATGTATACAACTGTCATTATAATACATCATAGATTATGCAGTATACATTTATAGAATAGTTATTCTTGATTATAAATAACAAACTGATTTATAATTAATTATGAACATGGGTTTCATAGAAAGTGTTGCCAAACCTTTTATCTTTATTATTATTATTATTATTATTTTTCACAAATTGTGAGAGCAGACATCAAGGTCAACTAATGCAATTTAAAAGTGTAAATAAACAGGCAACTTACATATTTTTACAATTGGAAATTGCTATATAATATATTATTATTGAATTTATTATGTTTATTATACATGTTTATTATATTATTATGTTGATTTTTAGTGACGTAAAAACAATGATGCATAAACAAAATGTGACCTCCTCTAACAGCTATGACCTTTCTGTTGGAGTTTTGTAATGGCCAGTTTAATTGAATATGATGACGTAAGTCAGGGACACCACACTGGTCAGGCACACAAACAGCTCCAATAAGCATTATCACTCTTTTTATTTCTCTCTTTTACGTGGAGAGAGAGCTATATTAGACACTTTGTTTTCATACAATTGCCTAAAACGTGTGGCCTCCTTGGCTACACTCAAAAAAAAAATCTCCCATGACAAACAAGTGACTGTTCTTTTTTCCCACCCTTATATCTCCAACACAGTGCCAGTGGAATAAAAAAGAAAGAAAAAATAATTAAAACGGAGTGACTGAATTGTGTACAAGGTGGACCCTCTGTTCAGTAAGCCACTTTTATTTGAGAAAAGCCTTTTTTGGAAATAATATGTTCTGCGCTGCTTAAGTCTGAGATCAAATGCTCTCTCATAACGACGGGGTAATTAGATTTTACTATGTAAATGGCCTTTGGAGGCCGCAAAGAGCGAGTGGAAGAAGGGAGAGAGAAGGCAAAGCAGCTTCTTGTTTGTTCACTGCTGCCTCCCTCAGGACATTTAAGATTCTGTCGTTTGACAACTTATAGTCCGAACAACATAACTACTACCAAATAAACTGTTGCAATAAATAAATAAATAAATAAATACTACCTCTGCTAATAATAATGATTAAATAACATTATTATATTAAAAATAACTAATAATATTATCCTCATCATTATATATGATGATTATAATAATAATAATAATAATAATAATAATAATAATAATAATAATAAT
>CAIGQQ010036459.1:3770517-3788970 GCA_903798035.1 Danio albolineatus | reverse complement strand
GAAAGAAAGAAAGAAAGAAAGAAAGAAAGAAAGAAAGAAAGAAAGAATGAATGAATCAGAGAACACTTTAGCTACCTCTTATGCTATTCATACACCTCGTGGTAATTTCTTTTTCCAGTTTTCACTGACTCCAGTTAGTAAGGATCTGTCTTGGTATACAATGTCTCAGCATTTAATAACTTTGACTGAGTTATTCACTATTGTGCCGAACCACCAATAAATGGACAGATACAGTTACAGTCATTACCATGTGAGCCTGGATTAATATGGCACATTTACAAATTATTCTTGGCCCAGAAGTCTATGCATGGTTAGACAACCTCGTCATGTTGGTCATGACAAAAAATCATGTTGATCTGGTAGAGCATTTGTGGGCATAACCTTACCACTCTGTTGTCTGGCTTCCAAAATAATTTTGGACATGCCACATTTTGTTAAAAATGTACATAAAAGTATATATTTTTTCCACAATGATGCCTCTTGTACATCTTATTGTCTTGGGAAAAGACTTTGTCGTTTCTGGTCAACTTTAAGTCAGAATTGGCCAGGATCCATGAATAATCGGGCTTGACTGATTGAATCATTTTTTAAATTATCCAACAAGATTGTTTTGTGGGGTGGCATAGTGGCTCAGTGGTAAGCACTGTTAACTCGGAGAAAGAAGGTCGTTGGTTTGAGTCCAGGAGGCATTTCTGAGTGAGTTTGTGTGCCCCCCACAAAGACATGCGGTGTAGGTGAATTGGATGAACTAAACTGGCAGTAGTGTATGAGTGTGAGCGGATGAGAGAGTGTATGGGTATTTCCCAGTACTGGGTTGTGGCTGGATAGGCATCCGCTTTCTAAAACATATGCCAGAAAAACTGACGGTTCATTCCACTGTGGGAATCCCTAACAAATCAGGGACAAACACGAAGGTGAGTGAGTGAATGAGTGAGTTATTATTTTGTTAGTCAGTTCTACACAGAAAATTACACACATCTAAACTGAGACTTGCAGCTTGAAGGGCATCTGTAATTAAGAGTAATTGGCAGTTCATTCTGCTGTGGTGAGGCCCTCATAAATCAGAGACTAAGCCGAAGGATAGTTAGTGAGTGAATAAGTGAGGTAGTTATGTTTCAAAAATGTTTGTTTCTAACTACAAATGAAAGTGTGGGAACTACAAATGAATGTGTGGGATGTAAATGTATTGTTTACAGTACATTTTACAGTAAAATCCACATTTTGTGAGGTTCAGACCCTATTCTACTTATTTTACATATTTTGATGTCAAATTGAATTTCTTAATTAACAATTCTCTGCATTTTATCAGAACATTTATTTTTACTTTTACAAAATGACAAAGATAACATTAAAAGCAGCAAAGAGAAGGTTGAGCAAGTGTGAATAATGTAATCTTCTTTGTTACATTGCTGAGCACAAATTTCTTTATGTTTTATCTCCATATAATGGTCTACATATCTAATCTAAACCTTCCAGAAGGAATGGCATTTATCCACCTCCTCACTCTCCAAATAATCACGTGAGCGCCAGTGAACCCGGCCTAGCCAGGCCTCGTACTGTGCACTGACCTACTCCTACAGTCATCTCAGGAGCAAAAAAGAACATTGGAATATTTGATTTCCAGTCAGGTGGCCAAGCACTACTTACACTGTCCTTCAATAATGATTACTCAACGTACGCCCCCGGGACCCCTCCTCCAGCCCCTCATATCTCCAGCACAGATGTGCAGAGATTGCCACAAACAGTGCCCTCAACTGTGATAGATTTTCACAAACAGCCTTCCTGGTGTTTGGCTAAGCACTGTTTGGGCAGATGTCAAGAAGCATAATTTCATTGGAAAGTTCAACCCATACCTGCTGCCGACTGGGTTACTGAGCAGTGTTAGCACCCTGGGGTGAAGCAGGGCTCTGAGGCTGGCACTGAGCTCTTCTCAGTAATGAGCAGCCAGTTCTGACCACCACTCACACTTTTAACTAAACCCATTGTTTGCTTAGGCAAAACTCACAATGTATTGCTCAACAGACCAAGCCAAGGAGTATCTGTCTGACAAGAGATCCCTTACAGCAGTGAACTGTAACCTATATCATTTTCTGCAAGTGATTTTATTTAGGAATTCTCCAGCAATATGTTTAAATACATATAGAATCTAATCTATCTAAACCTCCCCTTTCTGGGCAGGTTGACACTAGTTCATTTTTGTTTTAAAAGACACATTTTTCCTGGCATCCACACTGTTTTGTAGCTTTAAGATAGATTTTTGGAAATGCTGCAGTTTTGCTTAGTTTTTGTGAATTTTATTGTGAGTGTACACAAATAAAAGCACACTTACAATTTCAAACAATGGCCCCTTTCACACGTACAGAAAATGACCTGCAATCTTCCGGAAAGGTCTGTATGTGTGAACAGGCCCTTTTTGAAAATACAGTAAATATAATGTATCATTCATTTTCTTTTCGGCTTAGTCCCTTTATTAATCCGGGGTCGCCACAGCGGAATGAACCGCCAACTTATTCAGCATTTGTTTTACACAGCGGATGCCCTTCCAGCCACAACCCATCTCTGGGAAACACATCCATACATTCTCATTCACACACATACACTACGGACAATTTAGCTTACCCAATTCACCTGTACCGCATATCTTTGGACTGTGGGGGAAACCGGAGCACCCGGAGGAAACCCACGCAACCACGGGGAGAACATGCAAACTCCACACAGAAATGCCAACTGGCCCAGCCGGGGATCGAACCAGCGACCTTCTTGCTGTGAGCGAACGTGCTAACCACTCGGCCACCGTGGCGCCAATATAATGTATATAATACAATACAATATAATATATATTGTATTAATATTATTGTATAATATACATAAATTAATTCTGGCAATTTCCGGTTAATTGCCAGAATGCTGCTCTGTGTGAACGCAGAAGGAACATTTAAATGTCTACTCCAGCAAATCCGAACATTCAGACTCATTCACATCTGCACTGTTTATGAAAATAAAAGCCTTTAAATATTTTTCTAGACACATTTAGCTGCTAAATGTTAGTCAGATGACGTTTCTATGTTCCTTCTTAATACCAACTGTGTAAAAAATTATTGATAAAATGCTCATGATAAACCGCTGTTTGTTTACCTTCAAGCTTCGCTTCAGTTGCTTGAGCACCAACACACACACACACACACACATATTATGCACATCTCGACATGTGAAAGTGTTTCTTCATATGTTCTTATCGAAGTTGTTCACAATACTTATCCATCCACAGAATTTGGGATGTTGTCAAATGTGTAAACATTTAGCTGCGGTTCGCGCTTCTGCCTTTGGATGTCTCTGGGACAAAGCAGCTGCATGAATGTTCAAGCTTTAAATAAATGTAAAAACATCAACAGAAATCTGACCCCTTCTATGTTAATAGATTTTTGGTTAATGATGTCAGAATTTACCGGTATTTTGGAATGGATGTGTGAATGATCTTTACTGGAAAAATCCCAGAACATCCTTGCCTTGGTGAACAGTGCTTTTTTGAATTTACTGGTAAAGTCATTCTGGTAATTTTCTGGATATGTACTGGTATTACTATCTGAAAGGGGCTAATGTCTCACTCTTATCTGGTTTGCTCTTATCTGCTCTCTTATTTTACTCTGATTGTGCCTGAGCATCTTTCAAGTACACAAACACTAACACTGCAACATCCAATCAAAGAAACCTAGACACATTTTATAAAGTTACACTGCACGATTTAAATGGCCCACAGTACTGTATATGTCTGCATTGCACCGACCCACTGTACTGCCAATCTATAATGTTTACGTGGATACTGGAACATGAGTGAACTGCAAAGCCTTGTTTCCATAAAAAAACATTCACAATTTAACATTTGCTTGCTATACTATTATATAAACAAATATTGTTCTAAAAGAGAAACGTCTGGTTTTAATTAAAAATGGCTAGACATGTATATGCTTAGTTTACAAGTTGTTTATAATGAATGTCAATATAATATGTGTTCGTATGTACAATTTGTATGTAAAATGTGTGTTTCATACTTTTTAATATGCAATTTTAGACTTTTATCTTAATCTCTTATGAGTACTGGTAAAATGTAAAGATTTACTGCCAACTTAAACATGATTTGTTTCATCTTAATGCAATACAATACTAGACTTACGATATGTTACTTATAACAAATACGGTTGCACTTTATTTTGTAGTCCTATTTGCATGTGCATGCTATGTACTTATCATAGTTATTAAATAAAATGGGTAATATAGGTACCCCTGGAACTAACCTTAACCAGTCTACTTACCATACCACCTTTTGTGGGTAAATATATTGTGAGTCCCTGTAAAGTACCAAGTGGTTTTGATTTTACAGCTGAAAACAGCATGTCAACAACAGCATGAACCAAACTGTTCCAAGCCTTCAAAAACTTCACTGTTGTTTTAGAGTAAAAGTAGTTGTTCACAGACTGACATTATGCAAATCTCTTAGAAGCCTTCAAAGGTTTGTGCAGGAAGTAAGTCTGGAATTACTGACAATTTGTTTCAGATCGGTATTAGTTTCTATTGGAAGACAATAACTAAATTGACTGTGCACTTTGATCTTTGAAACTTTGCAGACCTTTTACATTCACAAGCAACTTTATATACATGAAAGCTATACAAAAAAGGCTTAAATTAGCCTTTCAGTACAAATTATTTTGAACAAACTGTTGAAATATATTGTTTTCTCATAATTCCTTGCCAAAAACAAACTCTTTGCTCAAGGGGAAAAGGCCCACAGGCTACTTTCCTACTGGATGAAACCAGCTAGCTGTAATCCAATGACAACACAAGATCTTTCAGTTGTACGTCTTTAGTAAACAACAAGTAAGGCTAGAATAATTTAAATACTTTCCCTCAGCAATAACAAGGCAAATTAGCTTCAGAGTTCACGAACAGTATATGTATTTCTCGTAAAAATTTAATGACGCTCTTGAATTCTATGGACATTAATAACGCTCACTATTAACATCTCCGCACCCTTCCTCTTGTATGTAGCATGCTGAGGCTCCTCATAAAAAGGAAACAAATGTAATTTAGTGCTACGCATCAAATATTAAAACTGTATCTGTAAAATAAATAAGTAGAAAGACCAATATACAAATTTACAAAACACAGACATGGCATGGAATTGAAAATAAATGAGGGTTCATCTGACATACTTAAAAAATGATGTACAATGAGGCAAAAACTGCTCGGGGATATTTTTGATCAAATTATTAATGAGTATTTATCTATTATTTATGAAGCCGAGTGTTAACTATTTATCTGAAATGAATGCATACAGCACTGGTTTCCATAGCTCAGCACTAATGCTGTTTTTCTTTCGGAATAAGTAGCCGTCAGCTGTTATATGGAGGCTGGAGTTCTGCTGCTCATGAGTGTGTAAATGTCAATATCTCAAAAGGTGATTTTACGGTTCATTCAAGCACTGATAAGAAATCATTAGACTTTTTAAGGTTATCGACAGCTTCCAAGAGGCATTTAATGCATAAAAAAGCATTTTTTTGCAGTTCGTTAGTTTTTGTGCATCTTAAATTGACTCGTCAGGACACTTTTCGCACGGGTCAGCAAGCACACCACAGCGAAACCACATGACTATTTAATGGCCGTGCCTGTGTTAATATCCTGCTTTTCATTTGTATGTGCTCCTCGACTGCTCAGAAAAGTTTGCGTTTTGTTTTTAAAACATAATGCAGAACCAGTGATCTGAAATGAACCCAGACGTGGGTGAAAACGCTAAGAAGTGTTGTTAAAAACATTCTAAACCTATTAGGACCGGGGATAAAATTCGCCTTGGTCTAGATCTACCTTTTACAATTTAAAAACTGATGCATTAAAGCATTTAACCCCATGCTTCTTTGCGTGACACTCATCAGATGGGGTTTTTAGGGTAAAAGCTGTTTCTGGAGGGCACACTTTGTACAATTCTTCCCCCTGTCCCTCCATCCTCCCCCTCTCGCCCCCCAGTCCTGACATCCTTCGTCTGAAATGCACTATGTGTTAACACTACAGAGGCGAGAGGAGTCGAAGAAAAAAATAATCCTGCAGGTACCCTATGGGCACCTTTCAAATTAAGCGTCTGGCTGCTGTGTCTTATGTGCAGTTTTGAAACATTAACGAGACCTTTGAGAGAAGGGAATGGGGAGAGAGAAGGGTGAAGAGAAGAGTGTAGAACATAGCATGACAGTCTTTAATGATTTATTGAACAGATACAAATTATTTTGGCCCTGGACTCTACTGTTTGGTGGAAGTCAATGAGAAGGCAAGTCAGGGCATGCCATGGGCATTCAGCAGGGCTGAGAGACATTGTGTTTTAAAGAAAGAGTGAAGAAGCTCAGGAGATTGCTGGAGAAAGATGAGGTTGACAGACTGAGACCTAGAAAGATTTACTTCCTTCGGCATACATATATCTCACCGGCTGACATTTAAACTTTAGGGTTATGCTTCTGTCCTGTTGTACTGTATTCCGAAAGATTCACAAAGATGAATCAAAGAGAATTTATATAGGACATTTATACTTTGAAAAAAAAGTGACATCTATAAGTCACATTGCAGTAGTTTAAAATAGTCCCTGGAAAGCCTTTATAAAACCTAAAGTTTACAAGCATTATTTAGCTCCCTGTACTTCACAAAATATTATTTAGATATAACTGTATTTGCAACAGAAAAAGGAATGAAAAATGTAGTAATGTAGAAAGCAAACAGAAATTGTAATATCATGAATTATAAACAACATTTATTATAAAATACTGAGTCCCCTGTGTGAAATGTGCTGTACAAATACTCACATGCCTCTCTCATTCAACACAAATCTACATATAAATGCTTTACACTAAATGAGTAAATGCATACATTGTTTGATGTTTCTTTTTTATGATTTTAATACATTTTAATTCAGAAACATGCAAATTGTATCATATTTCTTATCAATGTTAGATTTCTTACATATATATTTTAATATGCTTATTTCCCCTCATTTTCATACTGTATATATTTTACTGTAATCTAAAACAAAGTTGATCTTTAAATAGCATGTGTATTTTATAGTTTAATTATTTTGTTTCTTAATAATAATTTGTTTAATTGCAAACCAATAATGCTGCTTGGTTTGACATCATATTTTATTATGCTTTGTACATTTTAAAGTGACTTACTTTCTGTCAATAATCCCCCCAAAAAAGTCCTGTCCTTGCATAGAAACTCATCATTTACAATATCAGCAGAAACGCTCTCTCAAGGTTTTTCATCCGTCCTTGTCAGTAAGAAAGATTTCTCCAAATGCGCTGCAGCTCTGGGCCTTTTTGCTGCAACTGAATTTTCATTAATTTGTTGGAGAAAGGCAAGTCGATTTGCTGAACTCTCTTGGACTCATTGGTAAATCTTACCACCAGTTTAGCGTGGATGACCACTTGAGATCTGCTGAGGCCGGACGCTTCGGCAGCGTTAAATATTTTTCTTTGAAATGAATAAGTGCACTTTAAGCTCTCTGTGGTATGTTAACCCCAGTAAGCACTTTTCAAAGCGCTGATGATGGACGAAAGGTTCTGAATAATTTGTATATCTAATTTGCACTGATGGAGTAATGGAGATGTTCACTCACTGCACGGATAAGACACGTTTCCAATGCCAGCCCTAGATTTCTAGTGACGTGTGACCTTGATAGAAAGATAGCTCATAAGTTCTGATCAGTGGCAGCAAACTATTTGGGGTTTTATGGCTCAGTTTAATATGAAAAACAATCAACTGAACTTAACAATTTGACAGTGAGGTTACTTTAGTAAATGAAAACTAAAACTAAAACTATAGGTCAAAAAACATTTCGTTAACTGAAGTGAATTTTGAAAAATCACAAGTGAAAAACTAAAACGAATAAAACTGACAGTGTCTAAAAATACTAAATGAGTTAAAATAATTAGCAAAATTCACCATAGCTTTCAGAATAAATAAGGATTCATTTTGTGGCAGAAAACCTGACCTAAAGTACCTTCAGAGGGCAACACAACAGTCAAGCTAATAGTTATACAGAGATATTAGGCCCTATCATACACCTGGCGCGATAAGGTGCAAGATGTTTGACGTGATTTGTTGCTATTAGACCAGCACTTTCACAAGTCTGGTGTGCTGTGTTTATGTCATGTGATCTTCCCCATGTGCTTTCTGTTTGTAAAAATGTGCCCCCTTCTTTCTGTTTACCAACATTTCTTGATGACCATTAGTTCTACCTGTGTTTCACCCCTGTTTGTATTTAGTTCATTAGGTCTTGTGTATTTATACTCCTGTGTTTTGTTCTGCCCTTTGTCCAGTTCTGTATTGTCGACATCTTCTTGTGATTCCTGCGTGTGTATGTTCCATTGCCTGTCGTAAGTGTTTTGTTAATAAATACTTGTATGTTTTTGATAACTCCAGCATTTTGGTATCTCTTTAAGCTAAGTGAAATTGTGACAAGCACAATCCTAATATTGCGTGTTTTGCGCCAAGTTGTTTAAATAGTAAATCCATTTGCGCTACTTTGTGGACTCATGGGTGTGCTGGTTTATAAAGGAGGTGTGTTAAAGGGCCACGGAACGCATATGTCTCAGCAAGGTGTTTTCACACCTCTAGTTTGAAAAAAGTCAGGAAAGTGTGTGTCCAGCTCTGCTTAGGTGGGAGTGTTAACAGAGGGAAAGAGGGAAGGTTTTGCACAAAAATGGGAGTTTCAGTTTCAGCAAAAAAATAGGACGTGTGTTTGGATATAACTGTTTTTTAACCATACTTTATTATTGTTGTTCATTTATTTATTTGCTGGAAATTATAACTGAATTTGTAAATATTTTCTAAACAGATTTTTGAGCTCAACAAACAAAATTGAATATGTAGGCTAATGGATGTCTTTAGTGGAGTGCGTACAACACTGTTTTCTTATCCACAAAACTAAACTAAAGAGAAAGAATGGAGGAGGTTCGTTCTTTATCCTCATGCAGATGGTCTGTTAAGCTATTTTCTCACTAGTGAAGCATTCAGTTCGTCCATTCAGTTTTGCCAAATGCGCTATGGCACGACGCAACTAACTCTTAAAAAGAATGGGAGATGAGACTATTACTGGTTTAAAGCACGTTATGCTCAAAACACAACCATAATTCATTAAGAGAATAAGCGCAACTCTGTTAGACCACGCGCCGTGGCACAAACTATATATTAACCTAACCTTAAAATAACAAAAGTGGATTCGGACACGCCCTTAATGCTTTTGCACCATGCACTTTAGATGGAACACATTATGTTTAAAAAATGTTTGTTTGTTTTTTTTTCAATGTTTTGACATATTTTATATATAAACATGGCATCACAAAACATGTTCAAACTTTGTTTCATTTGCCAAAAAAGTAATTTATAATTATGTTTAATTACATACATGAACTTTAATATGAAGAATTTTTCATAATTTGTCATATTGTTTTACTTTTATTAATTCGGGTTACATTTGTGTGATTTCTGTGTTTGTTTAAACATTTGTTTTATTATTATTATTATTATTATTATTATTATTATTATTATTATTATTATTATTATTATTATATTACTGAGAGGTCTGATGCAAGTTATTTCTAAACATTAAAACTTGCTCCAGTCGATGGTGGATGTGTTCTGTTCATTTTTACAAATGGTCAGATATTATAATCATCCAAGTCAAATATACTGCACAGTATTACAGATAAACCTTACTTAAGATTAGAGATTACAAAACTCTATGGCAACATGATAATTATTTTCTTTAATGATGTTTCAGTAATATTATCATTATTTATTGCAGACGTTTAGAATCGGAAGTAGAGTTGTCCGGTTATTTTGGTATGTCTCAAAAGGTAGGAATATAAATTGGCCTTACACACTCAGCAATATCTCACTCCAAAAAAAAAGAAAAGACGAGGACTGGAGGTGGTGAATACTTCAAATGCTTTGTGCGAAACAAAACTGTGATCCAGAATCAAATCTTCTAAAAAAAATAAGAAAGAAAGAAAAAGTAAAAGAAAATCTGATAGGAGGCCTATATTGATGAAAGGCTATAAACGCCCCTGGTCAGAAACATGTCATATAAAAAAGTAAAATTACTCACGGCAAGGCTTAACGTCTTCAACTTGCAACACTCTCTGTATTGAATACAAATGACAGAGTTCATGTAAGTGGTCTGTCAATCTTCATTGGTAGTTAAACTTTGGCACATCATTGGACACAGCAGCTTCTTTCATCCAACTAATCTGCATACATTTCTTTCTTTTTTCTTTCTTTCTTTCTTTCTTTCTTTCTTTCTTTCTTTCTTTCTTTGTCTTTCTTTCTTTCTTTCTTTGTCTTTCTTTCTGTCTTTCTTCTTTCTCTTTTTTTATTTTGAATTTTAAAGTTTGACAAACAAGTCAAAATATACTTGACTGTAATGCTTGTGTTGAATTGCCTGCCTATTTTACATTCTACCAGTGATAAATCTCTGCTGCATTGCTGGTTTTGTGACTAATCTGGAGTAGTTCTTGTGAGTTGCATGTTCTTCCTGTGGTTGCGTGGGTTTCCTCTGGGTGCTCCAGTTTCCCACACAAGTCCAAAGACATGTGGTATAGGTGAATTGGGTAAGCTAAATTGTCCGTAGTGTATGAGTGTGAATGAGTGTGTATGGATGTTTCCCAGAGACAGGTTGCAGCTGGAAGGGCATCTGCTGTGTAAAACAAATGCTAGATAAGTTGGCGGTTCATTCTGCTGTGGCGACCCCAGACTAATAAAGGGACTAAGCCGAAAAGAAAATGAATGAGTGAATCAAGATTAACCTACATGTTAGCTATTGTATTGGGTTTTATATTTTGGAATAGAATAGGGAATATTTTCGATATTGTTTGACAGCAGAAGTAAAGGAAAAAGAAATAATCATTTAATGTGGATTTTCTCTAAAGAAGTTGTTTAGAGCTTCACTGCAGACTTTTTACATTATAACTACATGGTTCGAATGATGGATCTGCGACAGAGCAACTACAGTTTCAGGAAACATGTGTCATTACATTGTTTATTTCCCAAATAACACAACTGCATCGTATATTGTAGTTCAGCCGCGAGCTATGCTGTTGTCCTCCTATGCCACCAACAAACAAACAAAAAATAAGGAAAATGTTTTAGTCTAGTTCACTATTCATATGTTAACAGGTGTTTATAGATGTAAAAATGACAAAAAAATAAGATATATGAGACTGTACCAGAAGGGTTATTCCCTTTATTCATAAGGAGTTGTCACAGCGAAATTAAGCGCAAACCTATCCAGCATATGTTTTACACAGCAGATGCCCTTCCAGCTGCAACCTAATACTGGGAAACATCCATACACAACACATTTACTATTTCGAATTTAGTTTAATTCAGTCTTTGGACGGTATGAGAAACCAAAGCACCCAGAGGAAACCCACGCTAACACCGGGAGAACATGCAAACTCCACACAGAATTGCCAACTGACCCAGCCGAGACTGGAACTACAGTAGCTAGTTGCCTTCTTACTGTGCTAACCACCGAGCTATGTGTAGCCTGGTTTTACATTATAATTTCATATTACATGGCTTTAGTAAAACAGCAACGATAATAACTTGTTCAAACTTCTATTTATCTACCAGCAGATTAATTGGATTATTGATCAAGTAAACTGTTCAATGAATTATGATGCGTTATCAGCATTGCACAGCCTTCACTAGTATATCAGGTTGTAGCACTTACACCCCATTAAACAGCTCCATTGCCCGTGTTCTGCAGACCTTCACAGCTCTTACTAGCTACATGAAGTTTAATGAAGTACAAATGTTGATCTAACCTTTTTCTCTCTGGCTTGCTCTACCCTTTCACCATTTACACTGATGAGTAAAATGTGACTAGACAGAGAGACTACACTTGGTTAATTAAGAGGTTAGATGAAGAAACTCTCTGTGCTAATATTAACCTTTGTCTGGGGAAGATTCTTATCGTCTATGCATGATTAACTTGCATGGTCGAAACAATTAGCATAATTCACCATGACACATTCATTACACTACAGTACTTAACATAATATGATACCTGCGCCGTGTCAAAATGAAAATAAATAAATCATTAATTGCAATAGAAATAACAATAAATAACAATCTACTCTTGTCAGAGGGTAACAGGTTTAAGGAGGCCTTATTGATTAATATGTATTATGACAAAAAAAAAATAGTGTTGTATTAGTAATTAAAACACTGTATGCACAAATGACTTTAGTTTATAAGTCACCGGGGACAAACACATCAGCTAATTGAGCTGCCAGCACTGAACAGTCCCATAGCACTAGTTACCACTTCCAAATGACAGGAGGAAAAAAAGAAAAGGAAGACTGCCTCTAGTCAAGCCACACAAATTTAACCGAGCTTCTTTGAACCATAAAAAAAGTGAAAAGTCTGTGCTGTCTGAGACTGTGTATAACTCAGTATAACCACATGACGCAGGGACTTCATATGTCTCACACAGATTCATCAAATCACTCTCTCTGTGTCTCAGTAGATATTCTTTGTCTGAAGTTTCACCCTTGTGGAAATTAAACAAAAAACACAATGATTATCAAAATCTAAATAAATTAGAGCTAATTTGATTGAGTTGAAGTTTTGCCTGATGGGAATAGTCTTTTTTTTTTCTTTTATTATTAAATATCTCTTAATTTTTGCCTACATCACAAAATGAACATCTTCTTAACCTTATTTAATGTTAGTGTATTTGAACTACGGATGCATATATTCATCAGTCACTAATAAGTATAAAAGCAATAACTGTTAGTGACAGAAAACATTAGATTTTAGAAAACATAAACTTTAGATTTATTTTACTTTTTGGAATTGCATTGTTTTTCAAAAATGTATAATTATACCACCAGAATATTGGCATTACATATATTTTTAAATCATTTAACAATGTAATAATAATAAATACAGTACAGAAAAAAGGTCATGCTTAACAATAAGGTTCATTAGTTAATAGTAATTAATGCATTTACTAACATGAACAAACAATGAACAATCCATTTACTACAGTATTTATTCATGTTAATTAATGTTAGTTAATGAAAATACAGTTGTATTATTTTGAATTTTATTTTGAATATTAAAGTTTGACAAACTAGTCAAAATGAACTTGACTGTAATTCTTGTGTTGAATTAGCCTGCCTATTTTACATTCTACCAGTGATAAATCTCTGCTGCATTGCTGGTTTTGTGACCAATCTGGAGGAGTTCTTGTGAGTGGCTCATGACAAAAGATGACCTATGGTTTACAAGCAGAAATCTGTTACATCTCCAAAGCTTGTGAAAAAAAAAAAAAACTGAACCTAAATGGAATTATTTAAAATAAATAAAGGTAGTATTTTCAGCATTATTTGGCCTTATATTTGATTTATAGTCTTATAGTATATTCTGGAGAAATTCTGCTTTCTTTTAGTTTGACTGGAAAGAATGAATGAATGAATAAATAAATGGATTAATTATTAGGTGCCACGGTGTCATAGTGGGTGGCACGATCGCCTCACAGCAAGAAGGTCGCTGGTTCGAGCCTCGGCTGGGTCAGTTGGCATTTCTGTGTGGAGTTTGCATGTTCTCCCCGTGGTCTTGTGGGTTTCCTCTGGGTGCTCCGGTTTCCCCCACAAGTCCAAAGACATGTGGTATAGGTTAATTGGATGAGCTAAATTGTCCATAGTGTGTGAATGAGTGTATTTGGGTGTTTCCCAGAGATTGGGGAACAGGGTTGCAGCTGGAAGGGCAGCCGCTGTGTAAAACATATGCTGGAAAAGTTGGCGGTTCATTCCGCTGTGGCAACTCCAGATTAATAAAGGCACTAAGCCGAAAAGAAAATGAATGAATGAATTATTTAATAATCAATGTTTTAATAATAAATACTTAACTGCAATTTAACTAATAAAATAATGTACATCATCATTACAAAGACTAAATAAATTAGTAATTAAAACTCGTACATTTAGAAATGTTTTACAAAATTTTCTTCATTCAAAAGCACTTGGGAATTTTCTTTAAAAAAAAAAAACAAAGTTGCACATGCAGGCTTAAAACTCTATACACCAATTTTGCAAATCAATAAAATACTTAATTCAAACATCACTGAAAGATGTTTTTATACATATATTTAATTATGTACATGTAATTATATATTTGAAATATGTCACAAAACATTTAAGATTTCAGAGTTGTGTGATTCGAATCAAATTTTAATTTGAGTTGAAATATTTTACTAGCACACTAAAAGCTTCTGTGAAGCTACTGTGAAGCTTTTAGATAAGGTAAATGAAGTTAAAATTAGATGAACATTTAAGTGACACATTTTAAAGGATACCACTTATTAAATGAAGAACTGCTTTTAAGCCAGTCATATATGACCTCAAGTGAGCTAACCTTATTTCAAACATGCACTATTCAAAACTTTTTTTTTTTAATGAGGAAATGAAGAAAACTCAAGAAATGAAGAAAATAAGGGAATTAAAGAAGGGAATCACAATTTTATAACTCTTTTGAGAAGTGTGTGGTGTAAAAAAAAACATAAAAACGCCTACAATTCCCTTATGCACACATCTAAAATAAGATAATCTACTACCAAATGCATGTTTAACCAGGTGTCTGTATGCTCTCTGACAGAAATGAGCACTCTTGATTAAATTAAAGTGCAGAATAAAAGAGAAAAAAAAAATTCAAATCACATAATTTTAAAGAGATTTTGATAATAAAAATATGAGTCCAGCTTATGAAATTTTAATTGGGCTTTTAGCAGAAGACTGAAAGCATGAATTATTATCAAAAATTAAAAATAACTCAACGTAATAACTCAAAGCAGCCTGCTTTTCCAGCCGAGTGATTTGTAAACACAAAGCAGCCGATTAATGGCAGAACTGTAGTATAATTGCTGTGTTGTTGCAAATAGCAACTACCCACACGTTGTTATGAGGCATATATCATTAGTCATTACTGTACCAGTGTCATAGAGGTGTTTCACAGATTAGCACAGAGATCGTGTACATAATGATAAATCCCAAAATAGAGCAGCTGAGATGAATTTCCCAAGGCATAAAGTGCTCAACTTAAGAGCAAAAGCATCACTGTTTCACCTCTCTCCTATAGCTCCACAGCTCCTTATAATTAACACAAAAGGATCTTCTACTGCGAATTAACCCAGACGTATGAATAAAACATATTTCAGTCTTCTGATGTCTCAAACCATTTTTGCCTTTTTCTTTAAATCTACCTCAGCAATGAAAGAGCATAAAAAAGTAGGAAAAGGATAGAAATAGGAGGACACAAAAATAACCGTCAAAATACAAGAAATACATTAATGATTTGAGAAGAGACAGATCAGGAACGAGTCAAGTGTTCTGCCATACAGTAAAATAATTCTACTTGGTAAGATTTCTTGAAATAAAAAAATCAATAAATAAAAAAACTTACCTAAAATCTTTAAAATACGTATTATAACCCCTAGTCCAAGCAGTGTATTTAATATAAATATCTTAAAAATAGTTATTGATTTACTTTGAAACTGTTTGCTTTTCTTAGTTTGTGTGAAAAATACTTCAAACTAGATTAACTAAAAAGGAGAATTCCTCTTCATTTAGGAAATATGTGTCATTATATATTGTCTTAAATTGAGCCAAAGCATTTAAACTTTATACTAGATTATTGTGTATCATCAGGACTACACACATGCCAAGTGTCCACATCCTTTACTCAAATTCAGACTTGACAGTAGATACAACGCAAAATGATTACTTCTTGCTTCTCAAAAAATACTAAAGCTTACTGCAGCAAAACATAATGGAATGAAATGTATGATTTTTTAAAAATTATTTTATTGACCTTAAAACAAGTTACTACAGTTATTATCTTACAAATTCAAAGTTTGAAAGGCCTTGAATTGTCTCTGATTGTAATTAAGTTAAATTTGCAGGTAAAACACCTAACTTTAAGATTGACCAAGCAGTAAAAAAGAAAAAAATAATCTTGAAACAGGGTGACACGATGGCTCAGTGGTTAGCACTGTCACCTCACAGCAAACAGGTCACAGGTTCGAGTCCCAGCTGGATCAGTTGGCATCTCTGTGTGGGTTTCCCCATGTGGGTTTCTTTTGGTTTCTCCCACCACAGTCCAAAGACATGCAGTACTAGTGAATTGAATAAACCAGAAGGGGGACTAAGGAAAATGAATGATTGAATCTTAAAACAATCATACCAATCTTTCACAATCTAAAACTTGAATAATGTTATATTTTTAAAACAAAATCAATCTTTTTTTTTTTTTTTTTTTTTTTTTTTTTTTTAAAATAAATTTTTTTTTTTTTTTTTTTTTTTTTTTTTTTTTGTGTGGGGGGAGTTTTGAAGTGAGCTTTTTTTTTTTTTTTTTTTGGATCCCCATATAAAAAATCATCTTTTCGTCTGTTTGTTTATAGTGTAAATGTCTCACTCTTACCAAGTTTTTTTTCGGACACCTGACGTAGATTTTTGACATTTGCACCAAAGTTGAGATGAAAGGTGCGTCTGCGTGCCAGAGAAGCCTGTCTGTCTGCGAGACGATGAGAGACGGCCATTTGTAAGCTAAGTTGTGTAAAAGAAAAGAGCTGCTTGTCATCAACAGATTTATGAAGAAAAATGCATTCTCACAAGACAGTGGAGAAAGTGCTACCATTTGTCAGATGAAAGTTCTTGCTCTTCCCAAAGCTCACTGGAGATCTGATCTGTGCTTTTGGAGATGGATTTGAGTGGGGTGCAGGGGGTCTTCTGCATCATTTTATGAAGAAGCTATTTTTTTATTTAGTTTTATGTAAAGGAATGGCTAAAGGCATCAGGCAACAGAGTTTCACTGATATTTTTTTTGCAGTTTTATTCACTTTGAATTCTGTAAGTCATCCCAGCCATTTTAGACAGTGCAAGATTGAATTTAATTTAATTTTAAATAGGCCTGTCATGTCATGATGAAGTTATGAACATTTTAATTCAAAGAGCATATATTTAGCTAAAAGGGCACGTTTTAATTGTACAGAAATGTACATTCATAAACAAAATTAGACTTAAAACACACACTTTATTTAAATACAGTTTCCACTATGATATATTGACAATTATGGCACCGTTAAATGGCTTGTTAGGAAATAAGTTACTAGTAATTAATACTAATATTTATATAGACACGCATTAAACCAGTTTATTACAGTAATCACAGTGCAATAATTACAGTTCACAGTCAGGTCAGAGAGGTGTAAATGTTTCTTGTTACAATTGAATATTAATTAACTATGGTCACACTTTATTCAAAGTTTAGTTTTCATTATTAATAGACCATTGACTGTTACTTTTGTCTTAATAAACTTCTGATGTCCTGCTTATTGATTATTTTAAAAGTAATAGTTAGGTTTAGGTACTGGAATTAAGGAAGTAAATTAAGATCATGCAGAATATGTATTGTATAAATATTAATAAGCAGCCACTTCTCTATCTCAATAATACGTAGGTAATAAACAGTTTGGTCCTTAGACTGTTTGTGAATGAGCCATTTTTCAGATTTTTTAATATTCATTCATTCATTTTCTTTTCGGCTTAGTCCCTTTATTAATCCGGGGTCGCCACAGCAGAATGAACCGCCAACTTATCCGGCATTTGTTTTACGCAGCGGATGCCCTTCCAGCCACAACCCATCTCTGGGAAAGATTTTTTAATATTACTAAATATTAATATTACTTTGCTATAATATAAATAAAACACTCTCAGCAGGAAAGCTGGGAGTTCATTTGTGGCCAAAGGTCATAAAACTGAAATTTTTATGCGAATTAATCAATAACGGACATTCCACTTGAAAAACAAAGCATGTGGTGCGTATTTGAGGGAAATACTGTAGGTCATCTGAAGCTGAAAACATAACATTTGTGCAGGTCAAGCGAGAAGTTTCATGTTAATTTCTTCTTTAATAGAAATGATCACATTGATCTAAAATAGTTACTGGTATATATATATATTTTTTTAATAATATTAATTTAACAATAAATGTCACATACCTATTGGGATAATTACATATTTTTAAGGAAACATGGGGGTCAAACAATATAAAGTCATCAACATTAAATATTGAATAATCTTCTTCTTCTTCTTCTTCTTCTTCTTCTTCTTCTTCTTCTTCTTCTTATTATTATTATTATTATTATTATTATTATTATTTTTATTATTATTATTATTATTATTATTATCAGTAGTTGTAGTTGTATATTAGTAGTATATAACAGTAGTATAGTGTTGTTGGTAATAATAATCATAACAATCATAATAATAACCATAATAATAACCATAGTAATAACAACAACAACAACAATAATAATAATAATAATAATAATAATAATAATAATAATAATAATAA
>CAIGQQ010036459.1:3754960-3768787 GCA_903798035.1 Danio albolineatus | reverse complement strand
AAGGTATCCAATCATGCAGATGCAGTCAGAACTTGTGGAAGAACTTGGATGACAATGAAAGGTTAAGTGTATTTGTTTTCTGAGGCAATGACATTGCCTTTAAACAATAAAGCTCAAATCATTGCCGCATTGCAAAGTGTTTTCCTACTGACTGATGGCTTCTTTAAAGTTCCTTGGCAGCTCATATATAAACAATCACATAAATTAATTACCTCATTCTGCTTGCATTTTCCCCACACTTCGCTTTCACAATGTGAGAGGAGTGTTTAGAAATGAACACAGAGCAGAAAAGGTTTGCAGAAAATCCCAGACATTTAATTGGACTTTGTGTGTATCTTTGTTTATGCCTCTCTCTACCAGCAAAATGACAAGTGAAATTAAAACGAAATGCTTTGATCAGTGATAGCATTTGAATGGGGGAGGGTTTAAATATTTAAAATTTGTTTGCAGCGTCATGCTTTGATCTGCTGCTTGATTAATGAGGTTTGTTATTGAAAATACACTAAACGAATCTCAGAACGCCTGCCCACTGTACTTGCAAGTTGTCTCGCTGAGCGAGTGGAAAAATTACAATATTTTAAACTGCTTGCTGGAATGTTCTTTTAATTTCTCCTCCTGTTTCTGGGGAATTGGACAGAAACAAATAGTAGTTTCAGTAACACCTTAAATGCCCTTGTTGCACATGTTCAGTGAAGGTACTGTAATTTAGTTCTTACAATTAATAATTATGCATTATTGGATGCATCTAACCCTGACCAACTCAAAACCTAAACCCAACCATGGTATCCAGTCTTACATATTTGGAATCTTCGCCATGATAGAAGGAACTCTAACTATATATAACCTCAATTAAGATTGAGTTAGGTTAAATATACTGTAAGCCCTGGCCACCACTCACCATAAAACTCAACCATAGTGACAAAAACCTACCTTTCTTAGCCTTATTATTTCTAGTCCTTGGTCTGAAGCTCACAAAGGCCAACTGCCCAGACAGGTGGTTTGGTCACAGGTCTGCTTGGGAAACTCTAACAGTCATAGGCTACATCCTCAGTCTCCCTACTAAAAACCTATCTAAATGAGTGCTACTGTAGGTCGGGGTGAGCTGTTGTTATTGTCAAGCTCTGTCTTTTCTGGGTACAACTCCATTCCCGAATGGTGCCAATGGCCAGTTTGGTTGCACTAGAATGTCATCTCTGACTCAACCTAACTGAAGTGAAACACACAAAGAAGATTAAATTTCTGGAATTGATTTTCGAAAAAAAAAACATTTGAGCCTGAGCTACAGAAGTTCAAGTTGATGTAGCACTTCTTCATCAAGTGTCCCGCCCCAGTCTGGAGGTTGACCACAGACTGCCAATGTAAACCTGAGCTGGCCTGAGTCAGCTATTTCTGAACTGAATCAATTCAAATGCAATTTTGGATCAAGCCCAACTGGTCCCTATTGGAGCCGTGGATAACCTTGTACATTTTGCTGTCTTGAAGACCTCTCCAACTCAGGCTCCTGGACAGTCATAGAGCAATGCTTGTCAACTGAGACATTTTTTGAAAGTGAGGTTTTACATCAATCAGAAAGGAGGCATATGGAGATTTTCACATAGTTGTCCCCACATGAGATGTTGCACCAATTTGTAAAGGACCCACAATTTAAGTTATGAAGCCTGTGGTAAGCTTAATTGGGAGCTTGTGTTGCTCTAACCTAGGCAAAACAAGGCAAGTTTAATTAAATAACACATTTCCTACACAATTCCGATTCAAAATGGATTACATAAATGGAAAGAGTAAACAAGGTATCTACAAGGTAAACAAGGTACAAGGCTGTGTAGTGGCTAGCACGATCGCTTCACAGCAAGACGGTCACTGGTTCGAGCCCCAGCTGGGTCAGTTGGCATTCCTGTGTGGAATTTGCATGTTCTCCCCGTGTTCACGTGAGTTTCCTCCGGGTGCTCTGGTTTCCCCCACAGTCCAAAGACATTCGCTATAGGTGAGTTTAATAAGCTAAATTAGCTATAGTGGACAGTATGTGTGTAAATGCAAGATTGTATGGGTGTTTCCCAATGTTGGGTTGTGGCTGGAAGGGCATCTGCTGCGTAAAACATATGCTAGAGAAGTTGGCAGTTCATTCCGCTGTGGCGACCCCTGATTAATAAAGGCACTGATTAATAAAGCTGAAAAGAAAAAAAAATGGATGAATGAAAAGAGTACACTGTAATCCCGAACAAGTTGGCTAAACTAAAAAAAATTGAGGTAATCAGTTACGTCAAATTTTTTAAGTTATGAATTTTTCTATTTTAAGTAAACAGAAACATCAAGTTTTGAGTTTGTTGCACTCATGCAAGATACTTCTACTTACTTAAAATACCCAAGTTACCCAGCTCATACATTTTAATAGCAATTAACTTAATTGTTTTAATTTCTCCCAACTTTAAATACTTAAGTCACCCAGCTCATACATTTTATTAGAAATTAACATAATTGTTTTAATTTCTCATTCATTCATTCATTTTCTTGTCGGCTTAGTCCCTTTATTAATCCGGGGTCGCCACAGTGGAATGATCCGCCAACTTTCCAGCATTTGTTTTACGCAGCGGATGCCCTTCCAGCCACAACCCATCTCTGGGAAACATCCATACATTCTCATTCAAACACATACACTATGGACAATTTAGCTTACCCAATTCATCTGTACCGCATGTCTTTGGACTGTGGGGGAAACCGGAGCACCCGGAGGAAACCCACGCAAACACGGGGAGAACATGCAAACTCCACACAGAAATGACAACTGACCCAGCCGAGGCTCGAACCAGCGACCTTCTTGCTGTGAGGCGAACGTGCTACTCACCTGTTTCAATTTCTCCCAGTCACCCAGCTCATACATTTTAATAGCAATTAACTTATTTTTTATTTATTCCGACTTTAAATAGTCACCCAGCTCATACATTTTGATAGCATTTTTAAAAATAACTTCCCCATCTTGAGTTTCACAAATGAAATTAGCCATCATTTTTATCTGTAAACCACAAAAAATTATCAAAATGCATCTGTAATTTTAAACAAACAGACAGTAACATTTTGGGCATTTATTTTTAAACAATATATGTCCAACAGTAATTTCGATGTTGCTTCTTATGCAATTAGAAATGTCTTAAAACTTTAAAAACAATTATTAGACAGTAAGAGATTTAAAATAAAAATATATGCGAATTTATTCATAGCTCAGCCAATACTAAATGACAGAATATTCACCCAATCGTCACTTATTCCAAAGCTGTTTGAGTTTCTGTGAAAAAAAGCTGGAAACCTGTAACCACTGACAAAAAAACTTTTTGTGTTCAACAAAAGCAAGAAATTAAAACAGGTTTTGAACACGTGAAGAGTGAGTAAATGACAGAATTTTATGTTTTAGGCAAACTATCCCTATTTATATTAAAATGCACCCTTACCAATTAAAGGTCCATACATGTTTTGAAGTTACTACCCCAGTAACAGCCTTTATTGAGTGAAAAAAGAAGCTTTACATCAATTTATTCTTTAAGGTTTGCATGCTAGGAGACTTTCTATTTTCTGTCATCGATGCCAAGCAAAAATTTTGCACAAATTCAAAGTTTTTGCAAAGTCCTTTATTATATAATATGTGAAGAGCATACAATAATCCAAACAAGACAGGAAAGGCCTGGAAGTGTGCTGTGGGTGGTGTCCAATTTATTCTCCAGAACAACAGAACAACAGGGCCAATAGAGCATCCTCAGTCAGCACTTCAGCATCATTATTCTAAAAATATAATTCAAAGATATTAATGTTAGGACATCATCAATATGACTGAACCGATATTACATGATTCATCAATTGTGTGAGAGCTCACGTCTCCATGACAACTTAAGCGTGGGCTAAGGAAAACCGTCCTCGCGCCAATATTTAAAAAATTTACTTCTGCCGCTTTAAAATGTTTTTTGTCTTTAACACATTCTGTTAAAATGCAGAGTTAACTCATTACAACTAATGCTAAGGTATCTAAAGCTTTAAACAATAACGTTAGTTAGCAACAAGTGGAGCTTTTTCTGTAATGCAACACATGCTTTTTCTCTAGTGCAACACATGTAAACGCATTCTGACCAACTCTACATTACATTAAACTGTTACTGTGCTTATATTGCTTAAAAAATTAATTTAATAATCCTTGGATTTGTAAATATTTCACTTACTGTAGTGTGTAATGAGGCCGATCCGCCATCTTGAGAAAAACGAATGAAGCATGAGCATGTACGTGAACCTGGATGACGTCAGACGCAAAATCACTGGGCTAAGATTTTGAGTTAGTGAAACTTTAAAGAGACATTTTGTCTAAATTAAACCGGCAAAATTGTTCACCTTACTTAAAAGATTAAATTTTTACAAACTCAAAAATAAGAAAAAGTTATAAATACTCATCAAGTTTAAGTAAGATAAACGAATTGTAATGATTTAAGTTAATAGAACTCAATTCAAATTAATTAGTTACAGCATTAGGGTTTACAGTGTAAGTAATGCCATTTTTGAAGCATGAGAGTCATCTTTCAAAGCTTTTATTTAAGTTGGCAGTTTTTGGTAACTGGTGTTTAGCAAGGAGCATCCCACATGCCATCCCACATCTTCTAATAGAAGTTGCTGGAATGCCGTCGTACCATAATCGGACTCAAAGTTTATATGGCAGCTATCATGGAGATCTACAGACATAAACTTCCTGTTGACTTTAGGGTCAAAAATGGCCCAAACACAATTTTAACAGCAGAAAAAAAAACTACAGTCAACTGTTTCTCATTCTTAGTTTCATGAAGGCTGTACATATTTAAGGAACAACAACTGTCCCTCTGGTAAATTTTGACCCGCCAAACCATTTTGACCACATAAACTACTGCCACATACTGCACACGTGCACACATCAACACACACCTCAAGCACACAGACACAATACGAATCTACTGCTTTAACAATTATGAATACTGTCTTGCTAAAAAAAAAACTTTTTACACTTTAGCAGACACTTAACATTAGAACCTATACTCTTAACTTTAGTCAAAAATGAGTGTTGCCTCTGATTAAACATTGATGAAAAATCCACATTGATATTTAGGTTTCTTTATGCAAAATAGATTTGATGACTGAAATAAAATGTGTCTTAATTTTAGAGGTTTAGTGAAAGCGTGTCATTTTTCACCCAAAGGGTGAACGCTGTGTACATGGCCCTCATTCATGGTTGACATCAGTTAGGGCTCTCAACCAGCGTTTTGATTTTGGACCTAATGATTGTAAAGTCATTCTTAAGTCAAGATGTGGCCATGTTCCTGTGTGTATCATTTTGATACGCCCTCTCCTACCTATGGGTGGTGACCACTAGTTGCCTCAGTGGTCCTGCAATGCCTCTTATATTGAAAGCCCACATAACCAGTAGTATTGCATACTCCTGGTATTGAACAAGCGGGATATTTTTTCACAACAACCAAGGCCCTTACTGAAGTGTTTCAACATTTGAGATCTAATCTAAGCATTTTTATTTTTCTCTCTCAGTTTTGATAAAATATATAAAACCAGAACATATAAAATCAGAATAAGTGATGAAACAAACTAACCTACGTATGAGTTGAGTCGCAACATTACAATCTTTGATTTGAATAAAAAATAAATAAATACATAAATAAAAATAATGGACAATTGGATGAAAACATTGGTAACAGTTGCAGGCTGTACAGTATTTAATTGCCTCAGTGAAGGAAACAAACTAGAATCCATTGAATTTTCTGTGGCTGGGCACATAATTTCTTTTATCATATGAGGCCTGCTACTTCATTTGATATTATTACGTCTACTCTTAAATTGTATTTCTAATATTTAAATCAGGATCTCACTAAAACATTTATTTTGCTATTCTTTGCTTTGCTTGCTGATTCTTTGCAGAACTTCCTGCACAGCATCACTGGTAATGTAGTTTTTTTTGTGTGTGTGTGCAAAAAGTTCCTCTATTAAACTGGAATGTTTTAAAAATATGATGAATTCATAAGAGCAGGTGGGATTAGAAACCTCTACCATACAATGACCATACAGCAAAAACATGAACAATGGAGAAATAATCCAAGACATTGTTTTTTTTTTTTTTTTTCTTTATTTCAGTAATATAGATTACATTCTGTTTGTTTCCTCAGATGAAGTTTTATTCAAATGTGCACTACAGAGACACTATTTATTCTTGAAGATGCACATTAACTCTACTTGCTGACCCTGCTGACACTTTACCTATACCTCCCCTTCCCCACCATCCCACAGGTGTCTATTACCAATCAACAAGGTCAATGCAGGTAAACCCTCAGAAGAGGGCCATCCCACAGCTGACCAGGTGAAGAGAACAGGGGCGTCACTCTTCACAATGTGTGTGTGTGTGTGTGTGTGTGTGTGTGTGTGCGTGTGTGTGTGTGTGTGCGTGTGTTTGTGTGTGCGTGTGTGTGTGTTTCAGTCCTGAAATCTCTTCTTAAAACCTGTGAAGGAGAGGGTTTGAATTGATCAGCATCAAGCTGACAGTGTCTTTGTAGTGGGGCCGGACCATGCTGAGTTCATGGAATTCACAATAAGCTTGAATAAATGAGTGCTCCAGCGCACTAAAGGCTTACATAAATGAGGAATTATTAGACACTAACTGTACCATCAGGGTCAAGGCTTTTCTCTTTAAAAATGACTCAAGCTGAACAGTGCAGCAACCTTAAAGACGCATTTTTAACATGCGGTTGTATTTCAATAATTACATTAAGTGCTATTTGCCCAGAGTGAGTTCAAACATCCTGCATTTAAATTCACAAGCAGGAAAATAAACAGAGATAAATGTGTCCACTTGATCCAGAAATGCCTCAGTGAGTTTGCTCCACAATAGTGTACCCGGCCTGTAAAATGCTGATTAAATTAGAGGAGCGCTCCTTCTTACAATACAATGCTTTCATCATCTAATAAATATTCAACAGATAGACGGCTCCGAAAACAAATATGAGACATAGTTTGCAGTTGTTTTCATGTGATATGAATGTTTCATTAAGTGCTAAATGTAGAAAAGCCATTCCAATTTCTTCTCCAGCCGCAAGCTACACCAAACCCAAACTGAATCCTAATGAGTTTTCTATTACAGCAGGGAATTGGTAGCAGTCTGACTACAAAGCTTAATGTTTAGAGGTGAAATTAGAACAGCATTGCCAGATGATCTGTCTCTAGAAATGCAGGAAAATAGACAATTCCACTACAGTACCACATCACCAAACCTTCTCCACAATTCCCGTTCATCACAGATTTCCACCACAATCATGATCAGCGACCATCAAGCCGTTCTGAGAGGCCGGAGAAGTGTGAAATTTTCATTTTAGCACTGGCCCGGGCAGGTTGTGAGAGGAAGGTGAGTAACTGAGGTTGTTGCAGGTCAGTGATGATGTATCTCCCAAAAGGTGTTGTCTGCGCCTGACAGGTGATGTAGCGGGTCATGAATTGCCTGTCTTAACATTTCAGGCCCTGCACGGACCGATGTTTCAGATGCTGTTGCGGAGGCATTATGAGGAAGAGCCACCTGCTCGCGAACAAGGTGATCAATGAACAGGGAGCTTTCAGTGGGCGCCATACCAGACTCTTATTGATGTTTCAGGACTGAGGTCTGAATCGATGGCAGCTGTTTGAGTCTGACTGAGCTAACTGTGCTTAACGCCAGCTCTGAAGGTGAAATTAATTGATTGAAGAGATGACATATATTGGAGATGGGTGTCAATCTGTGTTTATTTATGCTCCCGTGAGCGATTTAAAGAGGAGGGTGAGGGTGTCTGGGACAACAAGAGCTCAGAGTCTTTCTCTCTACATCTTTTCAAAAGAGCTGGGAAGAGGTGCTCAACCAAAAAGAGAAAAGTATAATAATAATAAGCCATGTCAATTAGAAAAAGTGCAATGCTCACTCTTGAAGATGTCCAACTTTATATGTAATGTTTCAGGCATTGTGCAGACATTCATCAACCCGGCTTTATATCAATGTCTTTGGTTCCTCAGTGGTAGTTTGATGCAATTAGTGGCATTGAAAGTAGTTGAATGGCATCAAGTTTTAATGCATTTTTGCCACTGAGAATGTGCCCGTGATGGCACAGGCTCCTATTAAAACAAAGACAGATGGTGATGATGGTGCGTTCACCCCTGTCAGAGCTGTGTCATGAGCAGAATGATAGTAATTAGTGTGATGCAAGGAGTGATAAAAATATATGCAGCAAGAGAGTAATGACGATTTTTTTTCGTTTCAAAGTTTTAGAAAGGAGCCAACTTTAACAGCTGATGTTTGAAGAACTGCAGACACCATCTCCCTTTTTACAATTAGATAAAATAGTATTGTGATGTTAATAATAGCTTTACTTGGCGTTAATTGTAAAATACCAACAGGCTCACATAAAAATTTACCAGGCAAGATATGTTACTACAGTGAAATTGCAATGTGATAAACTGCAACATCTCGATAAACAGAAGAAAAAAATCCATATTTCATCATCTGATATGAGTTCATACTGATATTTTTCCCTTTTTTTTACACAAAATGTGCTTGTATAAAATTACTAATCCAATCCACATTTAGAGTTTAATAATTAATATTATTAATAATAATAATAATAATAATAATAATAATAATATGTAACGAATGAGGCCGAGTCTCATTCATCCCACCACCAGAGGGAGCGCTCTCCAGAATATTGACTCTGCACTTCCTCTGTGGTACTTCCTGCCACCACCATATATAAAATCACTGGCTGTTTCTCAATTCCAAGAACGCAGAGAATGGACTCGTGTTCTTGTGGAGACCGGTCTTGCCAGGTCACATAGAAAGAAGGAACTCGGGAGACCGTGAGGACAGAGAACGCGTCCTGTGAGAAATGAGATGCTGCGTTCTTCCTGATGGTCACGTGACCCTCGCGCGTCTTTAACCGAAAATGATTTAAACATTACAGCAATCATACAGCGATTTATTGTTTCCTCCGTTTCACAATATATGTTATGCATAAATACTTCAGAAATATACGCTGCACATCACAAATAACACAGATTTTAATACAAATTTCAACAAATAAACACCCTAAACAAACTTTAACAAACCATAAAGTGTTTATGCCTTTATTAAGATTTTTATGCTAATGTTTACTGTCACCGTCTCATTTAGGGAAACTCCTGAGGTAAATAAGTGCTGTTTCTGAACTTCAATAATAAATCTATATAAAATGCTGCGCTTCCCACCTCCAGTCGCAATGACTTCTGGGACTTCTAGAGTGAGTTCGGTGCTCAAGTCTGCATCGGTGCGTCCTCGATATCAAGAACACATCCTGGAACTTTCAAGCGTCCTCCGTTTTTGCGGTCTTGAGTATTGGAAATGAACTTCGGCGGATGATGATGACGTTACATGAGAACACGAGGCTGAAGACCGCTGAAGAACGCATATTGAGAAACAGCCACTGTGTAGACCTTCTCTTTGCGAAGTATTGCCAGTTCCACTGCTTTACCGAGCGTATCCTTTACCATTGTGTTTTGCCTTGTTGTTATGATCTTTGCCTGCCTTTTGACCACTGCTTCTTTGGATTTTGGACTCTGCTTTGTTTGCTTGTTTTGGACTGCCTTATCGTTTGTACCGACATTTGCCTGTTTGTGACTACGACTCTGCCTGTTAATTGCTGTTTGCCTATTAAACCTCCAGCATTTGGATTCACACCGTTTCCATGTCTTCATCTACGGCTCCCTCACATAATAATAATAATAATAATAATAATAATAATAATTATTATTATTATTATTATTATTATTATTATTATTATTATTATTATATTATTATTATTATATTCATTCATTCATTCATTTTCTTGTCGGCTTAGTCCCTTTATTAATACGGGGTCGCCACAGCGGAATCAACCGCCAACTTATCCAGCATATTTTTTTATGCAGCGAATGCCCTTCCAGCCGCAACCCATCTCTGGGAAACATTCATACACACACATTCCCACTCATACACTACGGACAATTTAGCCTACCCAATTCACCTATACCACATGTCTTTGGACTTGTGGGGGAAACCAGAGCACCCAGAGGAAACCCACGCAACCATGGGGAGGGAACCGGAGCACCTGGAGGAAACCCACATGATCGCAGGGAGAACATGCAAACTCCATATAGAAATGGCAACTGACCCAATTATTATTATTATTATTATTACTATTATTGTTATTATTATTATTATTATCATTATTGCTGTTGGCGACACAGTGGGTAGCGCTGTCGCCTCACATCAAGAAGGTTTGAGCCTAGGCTGGGTCAGTTAGCATTTCTGTGTGGAGTTTGCATGTTCTCCCTGCGATCATGTGGGTTTCCTCCAGGTGCTCCGGTTCTCTCACAAGTCCAAAGACATGCGGTACAGGTGAATTGGGTAAGCTAAATTGTCCATAGTGTATGTGTGTAAAAGGGAAAGTATGTGGGTTTCCCAGTGATGGGTTGCGGCTGGATAAGTTGGCGGTTCATTCCGCTGTGGCGACCTCAGGTTAATAAAGGGACTAAGCCTGAAAGAAAATGAATGAATTATTGCTGTTGTTATTGTTCAAATGTAAACCAATTAGCATGTATCTCTATTTAACTTCATTGTGATATCTCTTTTCATAACATTTCCACAAAATAATTTTAGTAGTTCCAAATTTTCACCATTAGAGAGAGAGAAAAAAACAAACAAACAAAAAAAAAAAAAAACATGGCCAACGCATTTAATAAATCAATTCAAAATCCAAGTTCATTCAAGTGAATGACAGACGTGTCAATATGTATAATAAATATTTTATTATTTGTATCTAATGGTGTTACTTCATAATCAGAGAAAAATACACATTTGCCATGAAGGAGCAAAACCAAAAATACAATATATCTGCTAAAAGAGAAATAATTCATTGAAATAAAAATAACATTTACCGTTTCTTGATAAATATGTAACCTGTGTTGAATTATTACCCTATAATATTTGATAAATGTTCTCAAATAGATTAAGAAAGCTTTTTAAATTAAAAGAGAAACATCAGTGTAGAAAAATACAGCATATATTCCCTCCAAATGAAAAGTGTTAATATGCCAGGCAGTCTAAAGAATAACCTTCTTCATTTAACCACAATTCTCCACTTTGGTTCTCTCCATGTGTCTTGAAACTGTCCCTTAAGAAGGCCAACCTGCTGACAAGTCCCATCTAGTCATTGTGCCTCTTAAAGTATCTTTCCTCCCCGCTAATCAGAATGACTCTCTGTTAAATAAACCATGAAAAAAGCTTTCCCACTGACGGTGCACTGAGGCGTGAGGCTGTAAAGCTGGAGCATTAATCAACAGATTGGATTTCTGCTTGCAGCTGAGAATCTCCCCTCTTTGTAAGTCTTTATTACAGAACAGAAGATTGATAACAAAAAGTCAAAGCTCTGTTATCTGGTCAGAATGAGAGGACAGATTAATGAAACCAGATGTTTGTTCGCTGCAGTTATAGAAACTAAAGGATTTGTGTTTGGCGAGAGGCTTGAGAGAAAGAGAGAGAGAGGGAAAGAGAGAGAGAGAGAGAGAGCTGCCAACAGACATCAGTGAAAGTGACTGGTCTGTTCTGTCAGCGATGTAGCAGAATGCTAAGTGGCCAACCAAAATGGCAGAGCAGAGTATGAAGGCGGTGTCTCAGCCTTTCCAGAGTGGGAATGGGTAACAAGGGCAGGCAGCAGGTTCTTTTAGTGTGGCTTGCCTGTTTTATGTGCCTGTGCAGACATGCTATTCCATATCAAATCAAACTAAAGATCACAAGAGATCACAGAACAATAGGCCTGGCAGAAGAAGGGACATTACTGACTGTGATTACGCCTGTCGCCATTCCAGTGTTTTGGTTTATAAACCATATACAATAGGATTACTCTATTTTTGACAGAGTGGAAAAGTGGAGGCTGGGGACTCTTGCGAGACAGACAGCTCAACTATTTGGAATTTAGATACAAAAATATATATTTTCACTTGACCACCAACATTCTGAGATGTCAGTTGCGATGTTTCCATCTAAAGGTGTCTATTAGACTTAATTGGGTTTCCTCCAGGTGCTCCGATTTCCTCCACAGTCCAAAGACTTGTAGTATTGATGAATTGAAAAAACTAAATTTGCCATACTGTATGTGTGTGAATATGAGTGTATGGGTGTTTCCCAATACTGGGTTGCAGCTGGAAGGGCATCCGCTGCGTAAAACATATGCTGGAGAAGTTGGCAACTAAAAGGGAAGGGACTAGGCCAAAGGTAAATAAAGGAAAGCCTAAATTGTTATGTTGTATAACAATTTTACAAACTAAGTTTTCATACAATGAGTCAAAGAGAACAAAATTGTCATTTCCTGATAAACTGGTGCCAAATTTTTTTAAAAAAAGATGGAATTTGCTGCAGAAGGAGAAGCCTCTGTGAGCCTTTTTCTTACAGTATACATCAAATTATTTGCACCTACAGTAAGAATCTCAGACATCATGAGTGTAACATAAAACTAATGATAATGAAGTGCTAACAGAACAGGGCATAAAAACACAAGGAAGCAATTAAATGAACAAGTTACCAAGAGGGTGGAGTCAATTAATTTAAGGACAAGATAAGGGTAAACTAAGGTGAACAGGAAGTGACATGAAAACACAGAAATGAAATATACAAAAACCGAAACCAGGTACATTTTAAGATGAAGAAGAAACACAATGAATTCATTGTGGTTTTTGCGAGACTGCAGCCACTCTCACAGTTCCGGGAGGTAATAATAACCAACTTTTGATGATAGACTAAGGTATTTAGAATGACTAAAATAACATTTGAGTTTTTTTGCACTATGGGTAGGTCATTTGGCATGGAGTTTGCATGTTCTTTTTTAATTGAACTATCTATTTAACCTATGTGCAGAAAGGGTTAAATCACACAGATGACAAAAAGGTGAACATAAGGAACTACTTTTCAATGAAATGTGTAAGTCAAGTTCACATCTGAAATCATAATGATGTGTGCAGAGTGTGCAGTTTTCTAAACTTTAGTTTTGGTTTTGATTTCGGTTTTGGCCTCCAATGATTATGAAAATACAAAACCCCTTTCCAGCCATCGTCATTAGTTCCTTCACAAAGCCCAATTTCATGTGGACATAAACCATGTAACATAAATTTTGCAACATGAGATGTTTGACTTTATGCAAGTGTGTTGGAAGAGGGTATGATTGGGTTGGTGGGTGTTCCACAGCAATGTCAAGAGCAACTCTATTGGAAAAAAGTAATTTACAGTTTGATATATATATATATATATATATATATATATACACACTGTAAAACCCAATAAGTTAAGGTAACTCAAACCGTTTGAGGAAACCGATTGCAACAAACCATTTGAGTTAAAAACTAATCTTTATGAGTACTGTGAACTTGCACCATTTAAGTTGAAGTAATGAGGTATTTAATTAACTCATTCCCTTCAATACTAACTTTAAAACTCTTTAAAAAAATTGTAAAATTCACCTTCAGTACATTTTGAGTTAACTACACTTACTGTATTTTATTTGATAAAGTGGGCTGCTGGGTTTTACAGTGTGTACATATACATATTCCACCAAATATTGACTTATTAATTTCTTTGAAAATAAAAATATATATAAAAATTGATATTGTGTTTTCTAACTACTGTAATATTCATTCAAACTACTAAACTACTTAACTAATAACTAATAAATAAATGAATGAATGGATGAATAGATAGATAAATAAATAAATAAATAAATAAATAAATAAATAAATAAATAAATA
>CAIGQQ010036459.1:3649443-3702876 GCA_903798035.1 Danio albolineatus | reverse complement strand
TGGATGGATGGATGGATGGATGGATGGATGGATGGATGGATGGATGGATTGATGGATAGGTGGGTGTGAATAGGTTGATGGATGGATGGATGGATGGATAAAACTTTAAAGGTTAAAATTCTTAATGGAAAATGACATTGACAAGTTAAGAGAAGTCCAAAGGATGGTGTCTTCTTAGGCAGAAAGCTGATATTGATGTATGTGAAGTACAGTGCAATTTAAATTGTAAATCACTGAAAGTATAATTTCCGATTCACATTACCCAATTGTCACAATAAATAACAAAGCAGGCAAAAACATACTGTAAGTTGCACTGTCCCAATTCCCATACTCTCTGTTATAAATAGTATTAGAGAATTAATTAGCATGTCCCAAATCACAGCTCTGCCTGTTAGACATGCATTCATTCAGAACCACAAGTGTTTTATTTATTTATTTATTTATTTATTCATTTATTTATTTATTTATTTGTTTGTTTGTTTGTTTGTTTGTTTGTTTATTGTTGACAAAAACTAAATGGCTAAGTGGAAATGTTTAGGTAAAGGGGCTGAGCTGAACAAAAAAAGGGTTCATGTTTTCCTGCAACATCCTGTATTCATGTTCTTCTGCGACAACCCTTTAAACTTTTAGAAAGTTAATATGCTTGTCATTAACTTATGAATGTATCATCAATATGAGGAGATTTCTCATCATGAAAAACCCACAAATAGGTTACTTCATCACCAATACTGTAAAAAGTTTCATATTAAAGGGATGAAGAAGATGTTGGCTGTGACAAGGACATTGACAGGCCTGTTTAAATGATGATGGAATAACTAAGCAACATAAACAGTGCAACAGTGCAACAATAATAATACATACATTTAGGGTTTTTATTCATTTTCTTGTCAGCTTAGTCCCTTTATTAATCCGGGGTCACCACAGCGGAATCAACCGCCACCTTATCCAGCATGTTTTTTACGCAGCGGATGCTCTTCCAGCTGCAACCCATCTCTGGGAAACATCCATACACACTCCGGAGCACCCGGAGTAACCCACGCAACCACACGGAGAACATGCAAACTCCACACAGAAATGCCAACTGACCCAGCCGGGGCTCAAACCAGCAACCTTCTTGCTGTGAGGTGAACGTGCTACTCACTACGCCACCGTGGCGCCCCATTTAGGGTTTTTATAAGTGTGCAAATTAGGACACACTTATGGAATTGTAAAATTTCAATAATCTTAAAGCATCTTTTATTTGAAGCAGCTTATTTTATTATTATTATTATTATTATTATTATTATTATTATTATTTATTACTATTACAAAAACAAAATTCCACATTTACACTTTTAAATTAACTTTAAAGTATATCGCAACAATGTTTGATATACAGATAGGTCCATTAATGAGAGGAAAGAATTAAACTAGTAAACCTGTTGGTCTGTGAAGGCTTTTTTAACCAGCCCTCTGACACCAGCAGGACAGACAAGCATGAGGATCGAATGCAAGACTGGATGAAAGAACAAACAAGCATGACAGTGACCAACATTCAGCAACTACGGCATCTTGCCTCTCTTAGCCTAGCTGGAACATTTGTGCCCCAAGATGGCAACACTGCCAGCCAGTCAACCTGCCAGCCATGTGGGGATAATTAGGTACGGGACTCTCACATCTCTCCAGCTCTCACACTGGTTATCTTCTCTGTCACCATTTCCAATCGAGAAACAGAAAAGAATGAAAGCACAATTGCTATGATGTTCTGGATATCTCTCAGTTTGCAGTGCTATCGTGAGGGCAAGAGGGAAGAGGAAGAAGAAAATCCCTCCGCAGGATCTGACATTGCTGGACACATCCAAACACCCACTGTATTCTGGGTAGCTTCGCTATCTTCTCACAGTCAGAAAAATCCTTCCCATCATCTCGCCTTTTGACACCTCTTTTACATGTTTTTATCATAAGATGTCGTGAATAGGTAGATGGTGTCCACCAAGATCACGACCTTTGCTGTAGTTGTGTCTTAGAAAAAGAATGAAACAATGAAAAGAAAAAAAAAGTCAAAACTCACTTCATTCTATGCATGTAGTTACTTATTGAAGCAAAAAATGCTTCTATTTTTTGTTGACATGTTTATACAAAAAGTTAATTAATATATTAATGTTTAGTACAGTTACATTTTGCTGTTGAATGCAAAGTAATCAGTAATAATAATAATAATAATAATAATAATAATAATAATAATAATAATAATAATAATAATAATAATAATAATAATAAAATTGAGGTTTAATTTATTGTTTTTATCTTAGTTCCTAGTTTATTTATGTCACTAGTATTAATTTAACCCAGACCAGTGTAATATGAACACAGCAAAAATTCCAGTGTTTAATATACAGTGTGATTTTTATTTATTTTTATTTTTTTTGTGTTGTTCAGTGTTAAAACCGGAGTACATTTTAATCCACAAGTGTGAAAGAGCATATATTTAAGAGTTGTTGTTTTTTTTCAGTGTTAAACTTTTAACCCAATATGCAGTGTATTTTCCACTACTCACTTAAAATAGATGGGTTAATAATAACCCAACAGATAACCCATAGATGGGTTATTTTGGCACCGACCTTCTGTTGGGTTATTTTAACCCAATCCATTGGGTTATTAAGGTTAACCCAACTATTTGGGTTACAAAAATAACTAATTTGTTGGGTTATTTTGACAAGTGGCTTAACCACTATATAATAATAATAAATTATTATTATTTTATTATTATAATAGTAGTTGTCATCTTTATATGTAAATACAAAAACACAGCTTTTAATACATTGGCAATACTTTATTTAAATCCATGAATTTAGTGCCACTCCTCCCACAATAACAACCACCTGAGAGCAGTTTAGATCATCCCCAAGCAGCAGGACAAAAGGGTTTTGTCTCTGTTGCTCCTCCTCTAAATACTGAATGAAATACAAGTATACACACACATGAATTAGATAATGTCCAAATTTTATTGTCATAAATATTGCACCTAGAGGTCACAAATCAACAAATTCTTGTTCTGCCTCCTGGTATGAGGGTCGCACAATCTGTATGGCAGTGGAGAAAGGATAGCTGGCAGAGTTGTTAAAGCACCATCTCCAAAGCGGGATCTCCAAGGCTGTCTTTAGATCAAACAGAAAAAACACAATAATTAAACTCAAAACAAGCCCCCTATATCAGAGGTGAAATGCTACAAATGGGGATTAAAACACAGCTGTTATACAGGATATTCTCACCAGATGAAATGTTTGCTTGAACTGGTAGATCAAAGGTTCTCTTCTCTTTTTTGCAATATGAGAGAATCCGCAGTGATGCATCTCCCCAAAACTTTATCTTTGATATGTGGGTATAAAATACCCTTCCTCAGCAATCTAAAAATAAATAAACAAAAACAGCACTTAAATCCATGCCACACAAACAGTACACTGGATTTATTAAAAGGGATATTTTACACAAAAATGCAAAATTCTGTCATCATTAATTCACCCTCCCTTTGTTCTAAATCTCTCCTCAGGTGAACACAAAACATGATATTTTGAACAATATAGGTAACTAAACCATTCTTGGTCCACAGTGGGAAACACCCATACACTCATTCACACTCATACACTACGGTCAATTTAGTTTATTAAATTTACCTATACTGTGTGTGTTTGGACTGTGGGGGACATGCAAACTCCACACAGCAATGCCAACTGACCCAGCTCCAGGACATGATGGATTCGCCTCTGCTGCTCCTACTCCTCCATTTACCAAATTATGTTTGCTTAAATCTTAAAAAGAAATTTTAAATTGTAAATTTGCACTTGTATGCAGGACCAAACAACAACAAAAATTGTGTACTTACCCAGTTTAGCAATGGGGAAATGATAACTGGAAGGCTGCAAGTGGTTATCTCCAGGGGTATCTTAAACAGATAGAGAGAGAGAGAAAAAAAACTATGAAAATGTGCACTTTTAGCTGCAGGATTAGTCTTAAGGTGCTCAAGAGTTCTTAAGGTGCATCACATTTGCAAATTTGGTGGGCAAATAAGGTCCATTTTACATGGTCAATTGTGCACTGATGTTCATCAGTGTGCTTAATTCACATGCCCAGAAACTTGCAAAAGAGAGAAACTCCTGATCACAGATTTCTACTGTAATAACTGAAACCTGTCAGTAAACTGTCATAACGCAACGATTAATATAAAAAGGTTAATGTTCGTAATATCTCAATTTATTTGGTCAACTGTTCCAGGAGTTCTGAAATTTCTGAACTGTGCTTAGACTCTATCAGTCATCTGTACTTACCTGTGGCCTCATGCCTGATACAGAGTCTAATACCAAATTCACACTCAAATAAGGCACAGAAGCATTTCTGATAGAGGCATTTGTGTCTTTACACACTGCCAGTGCTGTTCAGAGATGTATAAATGCATTTAAAGAAGAATTACAAATGTATAATTTGATTTTAAGAAATATGGTGACGTAAAGACACCTTTACAATATATGATATTGCTTAAGTGTGTGTAGCGGTGCATTTTTACATCATGTTAATATTACAAAATACAGAGCTGTTATTTTCTCACTTTTCTCAACAAGATTATCAAGGAGGTCCAAAGCTCGCTCAGTCCAGCGCAACCTACACGGAACAAACAAAAAGAAAAAATTAAACCCCAAATTAACGTGAGCTGATGGACAACAATTGTTATTTCAGTGGTCACAGCATCACTAAAATCTCACCTGTATTGAAAACGGTGCAAGGCAATGCATGTTTAAGGGCTTTGTATTATTACAATACAAAGCTAACAGATGTCACAAATATATATATATATATATATATATATATATATATATATATATGCTTATATTTAATTGTTGTATGACATATTTAACATATTTAACAGATAAAACATTTCTATTAGCATCTAACATTATCAGGGTGTGGTTTCTATTCCTGTAGATGTGGGAAAATGCCATTTTCAGGGCCTTTAATATAGTACAGACAAACTGTAATAACATTTAACTGTCATTGGTTAATAATCAAGTACCTTGAAATGGACAACGAATCCTCTTCTGATTTGATATAGCAACAAGCCTCTGCTCTGCTCTTCTTCTTGGCTACAGAATGAAACGTTGCGATCCATTTAGCGCCCCCTAGCGGCGAGTAAACCAATAATATAATGCTCCGATTCCGTACTTCTTGGCAAAACCAGCAACTTCCTGAATAAAATGTATCATATTTATGTGACCATATTAGCATTTAGATGTTACAATATAGTTTCCTAGCGAAAGGACAATGTTTTTAATAATAAAAAAAACATACCTTAAGCAAAAGAAGCGACTCCGGGTTGATTGTCTCCGCTGGGTCTTAAAGGCAAGAATGACGGCCGAAAATGTCAAATATGTGTGTTAGTTTCTCCAAACAACTGTAGTTTCTCCAACAATAAACCCGGGAGGAAGAGAAAGCGTTTCTATCCGCAGATAGACCGGCTATGAAGCGCGCGTTTGCCTCATCACTAATTACGAGTCCAGGTGAAACGGATATAAAAAAACACGCACGGCACGGTTGAGAGCCCCTTTGATAAAGAAACAAAAACAATATTACTGCGTTATAGAGCTTAAATACACTTTATAACGCAAAACAACATCACGCACGCATAGCTGTTCTGTGTCAGTTACATCAGTTGACTGTTGAATTTAAAAATCTTAACCCAACTGGTTGAGTTATTAAATAAATAACCCAATAAAAGGTTAAAATAACCCAACAAAGCAGTTAATATTTTTAACTCAACTATTGGGTTACATTAATAACCCAACGTTTTTTAGAGTGTAGTGATGGGAAGTCAAACAGTGATCAAACCAGTATGTTTTACTTAAACTTGAAACATGGGTCACACTTTATTGATAATTGATAATATAGGAAAAAAGGTAATATATTAACACTTTGCAGGGTAACAGACACACTGCAGTTCAATGTAAGAATAAACTCTTACTGTGTTAAAATGAACTCTGTGAGTAATGTACAAATTTCATGCTTTAGAAAGTGTTTTTTTAACTCCAAAATGGAGGCAGTAATACGTACACCCAAGAAGTGTTAAGTTAAACTCAAATTAAGTTAAATGTACACAGATTTTTTATTTTACTTTTTGCTGTAAAGCGGACGCTGACAAGGGAGGTTCGGATCAAAATGCAGGTTTATTGAAAATGGTCAGGCAAGCAACGGTCAACACAGGGGCAAACAGATGTATACAGGCAAATCCAGATTTGTAGTCAAAACAGCAGGCGAGTGGCAGCAGGGGCAGACAGGGATAAACTATAAAACACAGTGAGGGTCAAAACCAGCAAGTCAACGTAAGGTAAACATGTCGTAATTTTCACAAACAGTATCACAAGACTCAGCAATGAAGTGTGCATGTGTGCTGTGCGATCCTCTGGCTGTGAGTGTGTGCAATCATCGGAATCTGGAACAGGTGCGTGTGTGCGGTGTATGACTGGAACTTGTAGTTCATGTACAGTAATGGTGGATTTGTAGTTCTAAGCGATCTACATTTTTATCAGCGATCTGCAGCTGCTAGATTGCCGGTGATCATAACAACCAACTTATAACTTTATTAAATACAAAAAATATATATAATAATAATAAATAACTATATATATATATATATATATATATATATATATATAGTTTTTTAGATGTTAATTTACAACAGCTTTGTAAATTGCTAGCAAATACTTTTGTAATTGTAAGCATATTGTAATGTTTTGTAAAATCACTTGTAAATGATTTATAACTTTCAAAAACTAAAGATATTAGCCTACCTACAGTATTAACCATTTTATAATGCACAGTACTTTTTATCAATAGTTGATTATTAACAGCGCACTTTTAAATGATTTGTAACTAAATAAAAAAATTGCATGAGAAAGTTATTAAAAAGTAATATGTAAATATGTTAACATGTATTAATGAGTAAAAATGTTAGCATTACTTGTTAATAGTTGATGAATGTTTGTAAATGATTAGTTTATCATTAACTAATAAAGGACTTACAACTGAACGTGATGAAAAAAATCCTACCCAATTATATAATGAAATGTGTCAAATTAAACAATGTACACAAATGGATGCGGGGAACTCATTGTTAGACCTTTATAGAAGAAATTGTATTATTTTACTAAACTCCATAGAGAAACTGCCACTTTTGAAGAAGTCTCTAAAGCTGTATTTGTAAAAATGAAATCTTTGCAGTGCTAAACACATTATTTACATTAGACCAATATCAGTAGGTATTTAAAAAAAAAAATATTAGAGCATTTTAATATGCGTACAATCATGTCATAAATGTTAAACAGAACAATTCCTGCAAATAAAAAAAAATGAAAATTCTTTTTTTAAATCCCAGCTGCAGAGCAACCCCGTGCTGAAATCAAGTTAACAGAACCATATGTTTGGTGCTAAGAAGTAATTATCATAGATAATGCAGATTATTTTAATAATCAGACAACAATATGACCGCTTTAAAAGGTGTTATCCTTTATCTCAGTCACCGTAAGGTGTTATTCTCCTCAGAATTCAGGTGTTACGTGCAAACCCATCTGTTTTTAAAGATCTTGATGTTACTGGTGCGAGTCTCAGAGTGATTTCAAGGTAATTATGTATGCATTGTGTTGGCCAGGCGAGACCTAGCTGCCTTCTGGTCTAAATTATGCCAATACATATGTTTGTTGCAGTGATACCGCATGAATAAATGATGGAGGAGAGTCTCTCAATGCTGTGGCAGCTGAGCAGAACAGTAATATGCACTATATGGCAGAATCATTGAAAGACTATGGTACAACAAGAGGGCGTTTTGGCAGATTTACAGATCATCATCTATAATGGATTGTTAGTCTTTCAGCTATGCACAAAAGCCAGATGTTCTTTTTATCAGTCAGTCTCTGGGTTGTAAACATGCTGAAAGAGAGATGGCGAGGAGGAGAGGGAAATACGTAAAAACAACAACCCCCCTGCCTCTCCCCCTCCAAAAAAAGCATATTAACAAACATAGACCATTTTGGATCCAACAACAAAAGGATTTTTACTTTGTTTTTACTTTGTGAACAGCTAAGAAAAAGAAGCATGCATCGAGGTGGATCTATGATTTGGCAAATACACACAGGGCTGGTAGGCCGGCTTTTTTTTTTTCAGGTCCCAACCCCGTAATGCTACAAGTTTCTGTCTACATAAACAGACCCGAAAACAAGGGTCAACATGGGAACTTGCTAGGACTGTGTGCAAGCAATCACCGTTTCAAGGGCTCTGTTTGAACAGCGTCTTGGCGAGCTGACAGTGTAGTGTCCCAGAGCAAAAACAAACAGCTGTGGACATATGGGTAGGAGGTGCAAGACGTTCCTACTGCAGACTGCCTTGGGAAGAAGGGCCAGATAGATGAATGCGGGCTGCTGCGTTCTCTTTCTAATGGCCTGCGTGGTGGTACTGAGCCCTGGTGGAGAACTCAACATTTATGAGTGTGAATCTTTAAGAGCTGTCCTGATGAAAGCCAAAACTGGGCGCCAACTCTGATGCCACGGCTGTGGATGGGTTTGGAAGGGGGGGGCTGGGTGGGGGCGACCACGCCATGAAGATCCACCCCAGGGTATCCTCCACACAAGAGTCGAGATAGACAGAGAGACCTGATAAATAAATCAACTTAAAGGACTGTAGAGGGTTTGAGGCCTATTTCTCTTCTTGAACCCTAGTTTTGAGACAGACGGTGGGAGGGATTGGGGAACGAGGGTTGGGGGGTGGGAGGCAAAGCTTCTTCTTCATGGCTTCATCCCAACAGGCATCAAGGACCAAAGACATGAAGTCTGTGATTCTTTCAAGAAATTAAATATATTCACTTATCCGAAAGGCCTTGGCTCAAGATCCTCATCATTTTCTTTAACATCCGAGATAAAAGCGTAAGGACTTTCCCATTGGCTTTCAATCGAGGAGCGCTTTGAAAGCTCATACTTGATTTGAAGGTCTCTTAGAACTTACTTTGGGACAACAAATTCCGAACTGCCCCCTTTTCAAGTGAAGATGAGTAGAAAAGAGATTTCTTAAAACATCAGGGAGCTTTCAATTACCACCCTCCCTCCTCCCCCTTAAGTTTAGAGGCTGCAGTAGTTATTCAAACTTAATTGAACAAGACTAGAATTTTTCCAGTGGTCTTTTCCTTCAGTCTAATTCACTCTGAACAACTTTGGTTCGGAACTTTTAAGTGGCATTGTTTATTCATGGCAAACGCATACTGTAAATTCCAAAACAGCGACAATAACAGTATTATAATTAATGATAAACAGCTGTGCGGAGGTGAGACGACGCGTTTATGTGTTGACTGATGAGGTACCTGTTTACTTCCGATGGTGCAGTTCGTCTATCAACACACTTTAACAGCAGGTGAAAATATCTCACAATCAATGCATCATGCCGAGGAAAACATTCACAATGTAATAAACAAAAGAGGAGAGGAAATAACTTCATGTTTAAATTGGAACATAATTTAATCTAGTGACAGTTTGTAGGTGTGATAACCCATTCCCCTCTAAATGATTATTTACTATTATGTGAAAATGAATACCTTGGGACTTCATCAAACAGCAAACAGTATCATTCACTGTCCTCTCTTTCATTCAGGTCTGTTTTTTGTTTTTGTGTTTGTTTTTGTTTATATATTTATATATACACTGTAAAAAATAGAAAGTTGAGTTAACTTAAAATTTTAAAGTAACTGGCTGCAAAGGAATTGAATTTATTAAGCTTATAATTGACTTAAACCAGCCTTTTCGGTCAACTGAAAAAAATAATTTGCCACAACTTCAGCCACTGAAGCTCAATAAACTCAAAGTTTCTTTGCAGCCGGTTGCTTTAAAATTTTAAGTTAACTCAACTTTTTATTTTTTACAATGTAACGTAGGTCCTATTAGTGTGTTTGGTGTGTTCCACGTCGCCTCATATTTTTTGAAGATGTGGAGAAATCAAAATTGAAGGTCTCCTCAACTGATTTTTTTACTTTCATTAAACAAACAGTTCCAAACATACATTTGAATAAATTTTATGAGTAAATTCAACTCTGAGCTCAAAAATATGTCCACCTAACTTACAATTTTAAACTGTATTAACAATTTGTAAGTTGGATATTTTTACAGTGTATATATAGACACTCATTTAGTCTCCTGAAATGTCTTTGTATACATTCAAAGTACACTGTAAAAATAAAGCTACAAAAGCTGTCATGAGGTCAGTACCTTTTCAAAAGGTATATGTTTTTACTATTTAGGCACTATTACACGTACTGTAATACGTACCTTTGAGGTACCAATATAGACCTTTGTGGTATAAAAGCATACTTTAAAAAAAAAAATACTGCTTTATTTTATAGTGTAGAGTTGTGGATATCCTTTAAACCCCTCACATATTCAGTTGACAACACGTTGTGGAAAAACTAAGTAGGGAAAAGGTGGTGCATGTAAAGTAAGTGCATGCTATTCTGTATGTATGACACAAAACTGTAAGCGACCCTAAATAAAAAGTAAAATATGCATTGGGGTATTAGTATCAGTCATTTCATTACTACCACTTTAGTTCACTTGTGTATTTGTTTGTCAGTTAAGAATGGTACTGTAAATAGTGTCACTAGCAACCAGAGGTATGTAGTGATGTTTTTTTTTTCCTTTAAAAGTTTCCTTTAGTTTTAGAAGAACTCATTCTGGTTTTCTTGGTTAGAAGTTGCAAGTTTGCTGTCTTATGGATGGTCGGAAACTTGCCGAGCCCTCACATAACCTCCATCTGACATGAATAACTTTGGTCTATAGCCCGCTGTTTGACGCAAACAGTGCAAAGCTGGCTTAAGAATGTGTTTGCAACCGCATCTGTGATTAAAACTGATGAGTCTGACGGCATAAAATCCTCTAGTGCGCCTCGAGTCTACACCTCAGTTTGAGCCAGAGAAACAATGAACTATAGAAAAAAAATCAGCTCATTATAAAACAAAAAAAACTATTTCAGGGGTTCAAATGAACTGACAACAACCCGACAATGCAGGAAAGCTATGTTTATGTGAGATTTTGAAATTATCAGGTTTGCTCCAGTTTTGACGTCAAAACATAAACATCCGCTTGACTGAACCAAAATATCAGTGGGAAACTGTCAGCAGTGATATTGTGATATTGTGCCACCTTCCCTCATCTCTGTAGTTCCTGCAGGTGCAGCATGATTTTTTTTTTATTTAAAGTGTGTTGCTTCTCATTCAGCATTGGAGATGAGGACATATTTGTATACATGCATGGGACAGGTTAGCACAGGGTGTGATTTTTTTTTTTTCTGCTCCCCATCAAAACTGACTCCTTCTGGATCCAGAACCAATGGAAGCTGGTGTTACTGTTAGAATTCAGCATTATATTTCGCTTATGAAAGAAATTATGCTGATTCCTATTTCCAATTTATTATGACATGTTACAGTCCAGCAGAATTAAGATCCAAATACAATAAATATAAGAAAAAATCCATCTGTTTAAAAATTGCAAAAGACACAAAAGGGTTTTTAAACATTAGAACAATTAAAGTGTAATAGAGCTTTAACATGAAGGATTTTATCAAACATTATTTGCACCATCAAATAATTTATTTAATTGATTTACTTCTTACATAATATTTATATTTACTAAATGCATGTACTAAGCTGAATAACGATGGAATATTAATTCTTCCATAGTTTGACATTCTCTTTTCTTAAAAGTTAATTGAAATATTGTAGTCACTTTTTTTGGATGTAAAATCTTTTTTTTTTTTTTTAAAGGAACAGTATCACTAAGTAATCTTGAGAATTTTGATTGCTTGAAATGTGTGTACTTAAACGTGGGATGCAATAATTAGTTTAAATTTAGTCAGTTTCAATTTTTAATTTTAACTAAAATATACATTTTTAATATGAAAACCATTCGAATGTACCAGATAAGTTTACAACATCTTGAAAAGATCTCTTTCATTTATCATTTAGAATTGTATCGTTGTTATTGAATTTAAAATGTCCAGATGATAAAACTAAAGTTGATGCAGAACCAAAAATGGAATGTCTTGTCTTTGACCCCTGCAAACATGTACACAAATAAACATTTCACTCAAAGCACATACCTACTGTAGTAATGGCAAATCCAGAAAACTGATAATAACTCTGAAGTAGTCTTCCAATTATTTCCAGAGGTGTATGTTACAAATTGTACCCTCTTAGTAGTATAACCAGCATCATACATTCTATGTTTGCAAATATATTAAAAATCAGAATGAACGAAAAGGTATGATTCTATGATTTAAAGAAATACATAGAATGACATGACTATTATATCTCTGGTCTGACCAGCTTCCATAACACCCACAGGTCTGTTCGATCCGCCTACCACCTTATCCTCACTGTCACTATCCTGTCACGCTTAGATTTTAAAGATAATACTCTCCACTCCATTGCAGCCTTGAGGTTATAGATTAGCCCCCGACAATATATTAGATCACTTCCCTTAGGTTGCATTTACATGACAGTTATGCGGTTAAAGGTAACACTTTATTATGATGGTCCATTTGAGTATTAGTAGACTGTCTGCTTAATATCTGTTGATACTGACATTTAACAGTCCTTCACTAGACATTTAACTGACCATAAGAAACTGTGCAAGTACATGTCAATTTACACTAACCCTAACCCAACTTAACAGTCTACTTATAATATAATGAGAATTAGTTGACATGAAGGTGCAATGTAAGTTAAATTCAACAAACGGACTAAAAAAACTGAAAAAACTTGCATTTTCACATTTCTCATATATTAATAAATAAATAAAATTTACAAGTGTACAAACCACAACTTTGTCAAAACAATTGCTGTTCATACAGGTTTGCCAAAATGTCTAAAAAGGTTGTACTTCACACTCAAAAAAACAGGAACGTTTTTCATTTCTTGAATTTAATTTAATTTCAATTAGCACTGTGACCTGGTTCGAGTCCCAGCTAGATCAGTTGGCATTTCTGTGTGGAGTTGCATGTTCTCTTCATTTTCGCTTGGGTTAATTGAATAAACTCAACTGGCCGTAGTGTATGTGTGTGAATGTGAGAGTGTATGGGTGTTTCCCAGTACTGGGTCAACCCCTGATGAATAAAGGGACTAAGCCGAAGGAAACACAATGAATTAATGAATTTAACTTAATTTATTTTTAATTCTTTTTTTTTTTTTTATGAAAAAGTTTAGTGTATGGACCACAACTGTCACAACCTGGAAACTGGACCAACACAGTTTCAATTTACTAAAACTTCTGTGTTAAGCTGCTTTGACACAATCTACATTGTAAAAGCACTATATAGATAAACATGAACTGACAGGGGGTGGCATGGTGGCGCAGTGGGTATCCCTGTCGCCTCACAGCAAGAAGGTCGCTGGTCCGATCCTTGGCTGGATTAGTTGACATTTCTGTGTTCGCGTGGGTTTTCTCCGGATGCTCCGGTTTCCCCCACAAGCCCAAAGACATGCGGTATAGGTGAATTGGTAAACTTAATTGTTCGTATTGTGTATGTGTGTGAATGAGAGTGTATGGGTGTTTCTCAGTGATGGGTTGCTGCTGGAAGGGCATTCGCTGAGTAAAACATATGCTGGATGAGTTGTCAGTTCATTCCGCTGTGGCGACCCCTAATTAATAAAGGACTAAGCCAAAAGGAAATTGAATGAATGATTTAATTAATTAAACAATGACAATCTGTTAGCACAGATTTGTGAAAATTACTATAAATGCTACACTTAACGATGGGTTGCAGCTGGAGGGGCATCCGCTGCGTAAAATATATACTAGATAAGTTGGCGGTTTATTCCGCAGTGATGACCCCAGATTAAGGGACTAAGCCAAAAAGAAAATGAATGAATTGAACAAGGGGCGCCACGGTGGCCGAGTGAGTAGCACGTTCGCCTCACAGCAAGAAGGTCGCTGGTTCGATCCCCGGCTGGGCCAGTTGGCATTTCTGTGTGGAGTTTGCATGTTCTCCCCGTGGTTGCGTGGGTTTCCTCCGGGTGCTCCGGTTTCCCCCACAGTCCAAAGACATGCGGTACAGGTGAATTGGGTAAGCTAAATTGTCCATAGTGTATGTGTGTGAATGAGAATGTATGGATGTGTTTCCCAGAGATGGGTTGTGGCTGGAAGGGCATCCGCTGCGTAAAACAAATGCCGGTTCATTTGGCAGTTCATTCCGCTGTGGCGACCCCGGATTAATAAAGGGACTAAGCCGAAAAGAAAATGAATGAATGAATTGAACAAGCACAATCTGTTAGCATAGATTTGTGAAAATGACTATAAATGCTGCACGTAACGATGCATTTACAAAAAAATACAGAAATGTTTTTCCTTGACATTTATTTTAAAGCATAAGTGCACAAACCACAATTGTGTCAAAACAATCTGAGAAAATGACTGAAAATACTTGGAAATGACTGGAAACTCTCTGGTATTCCTTTGTATTTTTGAAAGGCGCCATGTTCGGACCAGTTTGTCAAATAACACCTGTTACCTTGGATTAAAAAGAAACTAAAAGTATTGAAATGTGCATGACTTTATTAAAAAAATAATAATATAAATAAATAAATAAATAAATAAATAATAGCAAAGTAGTGTATACAAACTGCACTGCAAAACTACACATTTTTGTGAATTAGAATTTTTGTGTTTTCAAGACCCCAAATGTTTTATTAAGTCTATTAAATGAAAGATTAATTTAAGATTAGAATGTGTATTATTTTAATTTAAGATGATATTGTGTAAATATATCTGTATATGGTGTTTTTGGCCTTTGAGAATGTATGCTTTCCACTGTTTTTTTTTTTTTTGCATTATTCTGAGTTTACAGATTTTATACAATTCAATTGCTTTGTTTTTTATTATTTGTTTTTCAGATGTACTGCATAAATACATTTGACCTGTCCTGAAATCCATCTATTTTTCTGTTTACAGTTAGATTGAAAGGCAGTTGAGAGTACAGGTTTGCAATGCTAATACAGGTAAACAAAGGATCTCTTTAACAGCGCTATTCTCTCCAGAATAATGTTTCACGTTTTTTGGCTTGTTTCTGCAACGCACACTGGCAGCGTTGTTTGTTTCATTTTGCATTTTTTAGGTGATGATGCCACAAATGTAACTGCAAGACTTGTGCAAAAGCAGTTGCTGCTGTAGTACAGCAGAGGGAGGAAAATAAAAGATATTCTCACCATGCTGCTGTCACATGCTCACTGACAGCAATTTTGATACGGCAACAATAGCTTCTGATTCCTTTAACAGCTGCTAATGTAGTTTTCTTTTATTCAGTGATCCAAGAGCAAGGCGTGAAATGAAACCCCGCTTTTCTCTTTCTTTAGTCCAATTTTTATATGTTTTTTTATTTTTTTTTTCACTTGTGTCTGCAACCAAAGTCATTTGCATTTCCTAGGCCAAGGGGGTGGTGTTGAGGTGGGCGTCGAGCAAAGAAATGCTCTTATCATCTCTTTTATGTCTTTTAATACAACAAAAGCTTATTTAACCTGAGGTTTACTTGCAGCACAAAATCGCTGGCCTCCTTCCAAGGCACTGTTATAAGGATGGCCACTGCCTAATCAAGAGAAGCACCTCTTCATCAATGTATTATTAACAAGCCTAACTGCTAGAATGTAAAGCCAGAAAATATGGCCATCCTTTGGGAATAGGAGATTGCTGAATTAAAAGGAGATTACAGAAATCCATTAAAATACAGGCTAAATCTGCAATTTTTTGTGCCATTATCTGATCTGTTACTTAAAATGTTGAGCAGAATTCATAAAAATACATTTTCATCATTCATTCATTCATTCATTTTCTTTTCGGCCAAGTCCCTTTATTAATCTGGGGTCTCCACAATGGAATGAACCGCCAACTTATCCAGCATATGTTTTACACAGCGGATGCCCTTCCATCTGCAACCCATCTCTGGGAAACATCCAAACACACTCATTCACACTCATACACTACGGACAATTATTGGAAACCAAAGCACCTGGAGGAAACCCACGCGACCACGGGGAGAACATGCAAACTCCACAAAGAAATGCCAACTGACCCAGCTGGGGCTCGAACTATCAACCTTCTTGCTGTGAGGCGAACGTGCTACTCACTATGCCACCGTGCCGCTAAATTAAATTTCTATATAATCTATATAATATAGATATAATAATAATCTATATAATTTTATATAATTTTATTATATACAACACCTAAAATCTGTAATTTATGATTAAAAACTGTTGTTGTTGTTGTTGCTGTGGATGATAGGGTATATGCACAGCTATTGTTTTTTCCCCTTCCAATAAACATCTGGTGAACAGTTAATGTGACTTTTTCAATGTTATATGTGTTCTTTTACAGCATTAATGTTTGAATGTAATTAAAATATTGTCAGTTAAATAGATTTTAGCATTCATTTAGTTGTTCAAGTGTAAAACAAGATGAAAAGCTGTTTACGTGCAAGCACCATCAAGATCAGCAGGCTAGTGCAGAAACTGATAATGCTGGAGCAAAATAAATGTTCATATTTTAAAGACGTGGCGCAGAAAAATTGAATTTAACATAATCCTTTTTGTACATTCTGAGACCCACTTTATTTTGTATATCAATCAGGCGAAAGCACTTGAACTGGGTTACTGAAAATTAAAAGTCCTTCTGAAATTACCCTATTGCAAAATATTCAGATAAAAATAGTATATAAAAAAATATTACACAAATACTGTACATATACAAGTCAGAATTATTAGCCCCCCTGGATTATTAACCTCCCTGCTTTTTTTCCCCAATTTCTGTGTAATGGAGAGATTTTTCAACACATTTCTAAACATAATAGTTTTAATAACTCATTTTCTAATAACTGATTTCTTTTATCTTAGCCATGATGACAGTTAATAATATTTTACTAGATATTTTTCAAGACACTTTTATACAGCTTAATGTGACATTTAAAGGCTTAACTAGGTTAATTGGGTTGATTAGGCAGGTTAGACTATTGAAAAAATATATACAGCTTAAAGGGGCTAATAATTTTGACCTTAACATGAACCGCCGTTCATTTTGACCTAAAATCAACTGCCAACTTATCCAGTCTATGTTTTACGCAGCGGATGCCCTTGCAGCCCATCACTGGGAAACATCCACACACACACTCATTCACACACATACACTACAGACAATTTTAGCTTACCCAATTCACCTAATGTAGGTGTTAGACTGAAGCTACTAATATAAATGTATAATGACAAAGGACAGGGTTGCTTTCTAACTACTGAGAGATTTCAGCTGCTTTCTGAGCTTTGCATTGATTTGTACACTTTTCTTTCTTCATGTGTCAATAATTTTTGCCACTGTCCTTTCATTATATTACACATAATTAAATTTCTAAACAATTTTTATTTTATTTTATTTTTTTAATTATGGATGGATTATTTTAGTTGTTACAATTATCTGGTGAAGTCAAAAGCACCTTTAAAAATATGTTTTCTGAGATAAAAAAAATGTGTTCAACACTTATTTTACCAGCTGAAATGCAATGCTTTTTTATTTATTTATTTCTGTATTTATTTATTTAGATTAATCCTTTTGCACACTTTCATTTATCATTGACTTCTAAGAAAGCCATTAATTCTGCCATCATCATGTTTTGAGCATCATAACAGCTTCAACTGACCAATGGGATATGGAGAATTTTCAGTTTGGTTGTTACAACATTAGTTAACCTTTTTCACAAAGTAATCTAAATAAGATGCCACAAAATACCTTGTTTTATCACAGTTGTTTGCTCCTCTAAATCTTGCCTAATTAATTACGGTACCTAATTAATACTGATTTGCTTAGATGCTCTTCTTAGAACTGCATTAATGAATGCTGTGAAGAAGATTAAAATGTTTATGACGCACGTAATTATGCCTGTTAACTACATCATGAAATAATGCTCTCAAACTTTTGATTATGGGTAACACAAATAGCTCAGATTTGATTCCACTTATACTCAAAAATCAACTTCTGTGTTGCCCTTTTTAAATCTCTGACAAGACTGCATTCTCCCTCCCCTTCAAGCTATTTGCTGCATTTCCATTTACGATGAATATTATTTTGCCTTTGCCTCTGCTGACCTCCATTTCAGCCATCAGACTTGCCTCACCCCCTGCTCTGCTCCTTGCATTCATATGCTTTTCTTCTTTCCTCACACATCTAATTGACTTCATGTCTGATCATGTAAAGGATGCTGTTCTCCACCTGCTCCACACACTAACACTGAATCCTCTAGTGCTCTCACTCCATTAACGAAGAACAGCACCAAAGTTCTGCTCCCTGCTATCAAACCAGTGACTGCTAAAATCTCATTTTCAACTCAATTTAACCTGCTACCCCTCAAGGGTGGCGCGATTATAGGAAACCTGCTCTGTCACACATAAATTAGGACAAAAACTACCTATAATGCTAAAGGTTACCAAATGATAGACAAAGCCTTTCCAACACCAGACCATGTCTGAGATGTTTAGTGTTTGCATTTCCTTATGAAATATGTTGAATATATTGCATCCTCTCTTTTTTAATGGGTTAATGTGGTGCTTGTAAACGCATATCATTTGCCTTAATTGTTGTGGATTTGTTCTCATTAGTAGCATTAGATCTAATTAGGGATCCACGCTCACTTAATAATTTATCATCAGGCTTCAGTCACTGCTTTTTAAAACTTTTATGTCAAAGGCTCCCAAATATGATAATCATTTTGTGGATCCATTAACTAAAATACAAAATCAGCTACATTATTTGCAACGTATTACATGTGTAATTACTGGACTTTGATGTCACTGAAGCACACTGTAATTTATTAAATTAATACTCTGTGTTATGTTTTTCTGTTCTCTGTATTAGAAGGATGTATTTGTGCATAATTATTTATTTAACATTTAGTAATATAAAATATAGGCAATTTTTAAATATAAGTATTTGTCATGTTTTATAACTTTTCATTTTACTTATACTTTTTTAGATTATAGATAAATAATTTTGCAAGTCAGTTTTGCAGTAATTTATTTGTCTTTCATATGCCAAAGTATGTGTCTATAAAATGTATCTCATTTAAAATAATAGTATTTTTTATTCATTTTAGAATGCTGTTATTATGCTTCTCCAATAGGATCTGGATGCAGCCTTGATTATGCAAGCTGAAACAACAAGTCTAGGACTTGCAATGTCAGACACAATGCGCTCAATGGAGCTAGTGATGTCACTGTGAGGGGTAGGGTTAGAGGTGGGGTTAGGTGTGTGCATTAAAAAGCATTGCATGCTACTCAGATTGCAACTGTGTTTCTGCTCTTCCATATTTTGCTTTCATTCAGGGGCGGATCTAGGGGTGGGGCCACAGGGGCACTGGCCCCCCGTTTAAATCTGTTTGGCCTCCATTGTGCCCCTCTCCTCTAAGTCATTACTGATTTAAATCAAAGCTGGGACATAAAGATACTCTTTAATGTGATGTTTAATGCTGAACGCCTGTGATACCGGTTTCTTTAGCTGTTTTTATTTATGACGAGTGTTGTCATCCCTGTAAATCGTCTGACTTGTTCCGAAACAGGCATTAAGTTTGTTACAATGTTGCTTGCCGTGGTTCACTCTTAAAGCGAAATGTTTTATAACAGATCAAAATTGATAGTCATACAGTATATCAGATAGTCATGTAATTTAGTCAAAAACTAAACATGTCATTCGTTGATCGGAGCTACAAGGTTTATTTTCCACAATTCCGCTCATAGCTGTCATAGTTTATTTCATTGTTTTAAATTACCATTTTCAGCTGTTATGTCAACAGCAAAGGTGCGCTTTATGGCGAAATTGATAGTGAAAGCAAAGGCAGGTTCTGTGCTATCATTTACCCTGCAACACGGACGCTACTGTTTAGAATTTTTGTGCTTTTTTATCACTATAAAAAGGTTACAAAACAATTGTGATGGCAAATCTGTCTTAATGACAGACATCATTTACCAAAAAACTAATTTCTGAAATTTATGACAAACATCCTGCATCTAAAGAAATCATCATAGCTGTGCATCAGGTTAGGACTGAACACACTTGAACATGTTCTTCACAGTCAGAGATTAAGCCAAAATAAAAAGTTAAAGTTATTTTACACAATTCTGTTTATGAAAAAACTTTATTAAAAGAACAAAGTGAACTAACTGACGATTTTTTTAATTATAGGGATAGTTCACCCAAAATGAAAAATTTTATCCATTTGCAAATCTAAAATTAACCCCTGAAAAGATACATAAAACATATAGATATATCTATTGTATTTTAATAGGACAAAAATAATTCTATGTTCTAAACATATAGTGCAAGCACCAGTTGTGTAACGTGATGGTGACAAAGACAACGGTGTTGAGGATCCAAGTGCAGTTTAATATTTAAAGACAGTACAGCAGTGGTTAATAGTGCAAAATCAAGAATCGTAGTCGAAGAGCAGACATAAGGTCAAAAAGGCTGGCGGCAGACAAGCATAAACAAAATAACAGAGCTAGGGTCGAAAACTCAGAATAACAGGAACAAAGGAAACGCGTTATATGTCACAGAACAGATAAAAATACTCAGCAACAGTGAGTGTTACTTAGTGGATTAAATAGAGAGTGTAATCAGTGGTGAGTGGCTTCAGCTGGGAGTCTCTAATTAGTGGTGACTTGGAGCAGTGAGTGTGTGTGTTGCATGAGTGGAGATGTAGTCTTTAACATGGCTGATTTGTAGTTCATGGAAGTGTGTGTGTGAATCTCTGACAGTGGAGATCGCTGGTGATCGTGACAAGCTGAATAATTGGCCCCCTCTGTAAACTGTGGCCCCACCTTGGCCTCTGTGTTTAAAAATTCCTATATGCATCACTGCTTTCATTTACTGTAACAATAGTCATCTGTGAATGCTAAAAGTTTTCCAAAATATTAAAATTGAATCACAGGTAACAGATAATGATGATCAAGGACCAATCAGGGACCAATGTGGGAGCACACTTGGATTAATCAATTAAATTGACAGTTTGTGCATTTGACATTCACCAAAGATTAGAAGTACTGGAAAATCGAGAGGGGTCTGGATGCAGACACAGTGCAGTGCAATCTGAGCTGCATCCAATGCTTTTTAATAGGTTCGCCTAACGCCACCTCTAACCCTACCCCTCACAGTGATGTCACTAGTTCCACTGAGTGCATTGTGTCTGACATTACATCGCTGAAAGATGCAATCTCAGCTTGTGTCATAAAGGCTGCATCCAGATACTATTGGGAAAATCATTCCCTGAGATCTTAATTTTGTGTTATATTCGACTGAGGTACTTCCTGACTTTTCTTTCACCTTGCCACTGCTTTAAACACTGATTGTATTGAGGCCTAAAAGAGAAGTTGCAAAAAGATGCTGTTGTTTACAGTACATGCGAAAAAAGAAGAATTCAGTGTGTGTTCCCATAAGATCTCATTCATTCATTCATTTTCTTGTCGGCTTAGTTCCTTTATTAATCCGGGGTCGCCACAGCGGAATCAACCGCCAACTTATCCAGCATATTTTTACGCAGCGGATGCCCTTCCAGCCGCAACCCATCTCTGGGATACATCCACACACACACATTCACACTCATACACTATACGGACAATTTAGCCTACCCAATTCACCTATACCACATGTCTTTGGACTTGTGGGGGAAACCGGAGCCCACGCAACCACGGGGAGAATATGCAAACTCCACACAGAAATGCCAACTGACCCAGCCGGGGCTCGAACCAGCGACCTTCTTGCTGTGAGGCAAATGGTGGCGTGGTGAGTAGCACGTTCACCTCACAGCAGGAAGGTCGCTGGTTCGAGCCTCGGCTGGGTCAGTTGGCGTTTCTGTGTGGAGTTTGCATATTCTCCCCGTGGTTGCGTGGGTTTCCTCCGGGTGCTCCGGTTTCCCCCACAAGTCCAAAGACATGTGGTATTGGTGAATTGGGTAGGCTAAATTGTCCGTAGTGTATGTGTGTGAATGAGTGTGTATGGATGTTTCCCAGAGATGGGTTGCAGCCGCTGCGTAAAACAATTGCTGGATAAGTTGGCGGTTCATTGGCGGTTTATTCCACTGTGGCGACCCCAGATTAATAAAGGGACTAAGTCGACAAGAAAATGAATGAATGAATTTATTAATAAATAAATAAATAAACAAACAAACAAACAAACAAACAAACAAACAAACAAACAAACAAACAAACAAACAAACAAATAAATAAATAAATAAATAAATAAATAAATAGGCATATGCAAACCTATTAATAGTTTTCATGTGATGTCACCCTATTAGGGGCAAAATATCACTGTCTCTCGCTGACTGCCAGGTCACGAACTGAGTGATTTCTCATTTTTAGCCAAAAATTAAATAAATAAATAAATAGATTGTTGTGCAAAACTATACAGTATACAGCATTACTAACGATTAAGGAGACATGCCTATACATCTGCAGAAATTCTATAATAGAAAGAACAGCCAGATAGGATGGATTTGTGCCAAATGGTAGCATCATTGATTGATAACAATCAGTACATTTATATGCTTTTTAAACAGTTTCTATTGTAATTTGCAGTTATAGTAAAGTATCGTATAGTAAAGTGCAATTATAGTTGAAATTGAAATGCAAGGTCAAAGTATAAATAGCCAAAGTTTTCCCTACCAGCCAATATTAATCTAAGCAAAAGAAACTGACACCAAATATGAAAGCAGACACTTATGTGATAAAACGCTGTCACCGATGACTAAATCGATGAGAAAACAACATCGCCAAATTGTAGCTCTGGACACAATGGTTTTAAACAACTACAAATTTGCTGCGGGTGCAGTATATGGATCGTTTTGTTTTGTTGATATTCTTAGTTTGAAACAGAAATATATTCACATTGTGCTACATTTCTATGAAGATCCAAGTGTAGCTGCCATTACGGCCCATTGCTTTTTTTTACCTGCCAGGTCTTCGCACAAGTCACATGACTGATAATCATAAATTGTAAAAGACTTACAAATGAAAATATCCACCTTGAATTATGTTTCATTGGACTTTATTTTATAATTATTCAAAGCATTTTTGCTATATAGATTAACACTTTTGTAGACATTTAAACTTTGCTACTAAAATAGCATTAGTTTTGTCAGACCTCATGTTCATAAGAGCATACTAAAAACATCCACTTTTCCACTGGCACCAGATGTTGTGGATTTACAGTGAAACTACAGCACCAGCTCTTCATCTACATTGATACATGTCATTCACAAAGGAAAAGGGGTTGAACGCTTCTCCGTAGCACTTGCTTTGAGCTCGCCTTAAGCAAATATATAGATCACCCCGAGAGTCACTCAATGTAATGATGCCTCACACCTGACAGCCCTGACAGGCCTGTCTGTGGATCTGTCTTTCAGTCTGGGATTACTGCTATGGGCTCGTCTGTAACCAGATTTAACCTACACATCAATAAGTTACTCCAGGCCACTAGTTACATGCATGAGTTGTCTGTTCTTCTTATAGTAAATTAATAATTTATGCTCAGGAATAATTTAGAGAGGTGATGTATCCTAACATTTTTTAACAAACCGGAGTTAGGTATGTAGCGTACGTTTACATGAGAGATCAGTGGTGGATGCTCCAGTTGGAGGGTCTCAGCAGGTCTTTGGGCCTCTTCATTCTCACCTCATTCACAGCTCATTCACGCTTGGCGAAGCGTCTGCTTCCCATTAACACTGGGTCATACTCTCCCTACACACTCCCCATCTCACACTGATGTCCTCAATCTGCATGCAGGACAGATCACATCACCTAGCAGACAGCATTTACTATCCCCACCACCATTTAAAGCAAATCAGCCGTGCATTATTTATTTTATTCTTTTTTTCTGACAATTTTCAGTAAAGGCAATTTGTTCAACCTACAATGAGAGGTAAACTCTCAGAAATAAAGGTACAGGAGCTGTCACTGGGGCAGTACCTTTTCAAAAGATATATATTGGTACCCAAAGAGTCCACAGTGGTGCCTCAAAGGTGCATTTTAGTGCCCAAATATACCTAAAAAGTACTTTTGAGGTATTATTATGGACCCTTCAGGTACAAATATGTATCCTTTGAAAAAGGTGACAGCTCCTCTACTTTTATTTCTGAGCGTGTAGATTTAAAGGTTTCTGTTTGTTGGAATGCATGCTTTTATACGTTTTCATATGAATGAAATAGTAAAAGAAAGAAGAAAGAAAGAAAGAAAGAAAGAAAGAAAGAAAGAAAGAAAGAAAGAAAGAAAGAAAGAAAGAAAGAAAGAAAGAAAGACAAAGCCTGCAATTTGAATCTAACTCGGCATGAATTATTTTAAAAATTACCAAATAAATGGCGTAGAATGCTTCAAACGGTGCGTTTACACATAAACAATGTACTAAAAATTCAAAAGGTGTGTATTGATATGTTTTCTCAACAAAACTTATTTACACAGGCAACTCTCATTCACTCATTCGCAAAACTACAGTGTTATATGGTATTGCTTGTAGGTAATTTCTATGACACTTTCAAAGTTAATTGTAAACTGGGTTTTCGGAAATGTTTAATGTTAAATGTTAATTGTATGTTTGTAACATACCCCTACACAAAAACCCTACTCTAAATGTAAATGATGGTGTTAACAAATGCAAAAAAAAGTGAGATAAAACTGCTGAAGCACTCATGCTGCTTTAGATATCTACCAGGAGCTTAGAACTCTGTTGTGTTGTTTGACTTGATTTTTCTCAGTGCAAAACACTCATGACAGAAAGTCTACTGTATATGGAGATGGTTAAGATACAAACATCAAACTGTTGTATAAATATAATCTAAAAAGGATCAGGGTGGGGCCAAGCTAGATATATAAACTGGAGCTATATATATAATGGCGCCATGGTGGCATAGTGAGTAGCAAGTTCACCTCACAGCAGGAAGGTCGCTGATTCGAGCCCCGGCTGGGTCAGTTGGCATTTCTGTGGGGAGTTTGCATGTTCTCCCTGTGGTTGCGTGTGTTTTCTCCGGGTGCTCTGGTTTCCCCCACAAATCCAAAGACATGTGGTATAGGTGAAGTGGGTAGGCTAAATTGTCTGTAGTGAATGAATGTGTATGGATGTTTCCCAGTGATGGGTTGCAGCTGGAAGGGCATCTGCTGTGTAAAACATATGCTGGATAAGTTTGCGGTTCATTCCGCTGTGGCTACCCCAGATTAATAAAGGGACTAAGCTGAAGAGAAAATGAATGAATTTATTTAAGATTTATTTATTTTTGCCAAATGATGTTTAACAGAGCAAGGAAATTTTCACAGTATGTCTGATATTTTTTTTCTTCTAGAGAAAGTCTTAATTGTTTTATTTTGGCTAGAATAACAGCAGTTTTTTAACTTTTTAAAAACATTTTAAGGTCAAAATTATTGCTATTTTTTCCAACAGTCTACAGAACGAATCATCATTATACAATAACTTGCCTAATTACTTTATCCTGCCTAGTTAACCTAATAAATCTAGTTAAGCCTTTAAATGACACTTTAAGCTGTATAAAAGTATCTTGAAAAATATCTCATCAAATATTATTTACTGTCATCATGGTAAAGAAATGAGAAATCTTCCGTTAAACAGAAATTGGGGAAAAAAATAAATACAGTATATATATATCTATACTATTAACCTTTCTCGGCCACCGTAATATATATATATATTACGGTGGCCGAGAAAGGTTAACGCACTGCAATTTAAGAAAGCACATGCAATAACAAAAAACACCGGCAAATTAAAGAACGATCTTCATCAATTTGACAGCACACCTGTTACAAATTCTCACAACACAGACAACAGAAGAAAACGCGCAGCAAGTTATTCAAAACACACCGAAAGAAAGTGTGCAGCAAGTTGGTGAAAACACAACGGAAATGTTTCAAGAGGACCTAAAAACATGACGGACACAGCTGATACGGACCCGCCGTGACTGTTGTTCAGTGAAGTGATTGGTGGTCTTTGAAAGGTGTAATATCCTGATTACACGATTCCGTTGCCTTTTGTAAATTATAAGTCTAATTAATGATCAACAGCGTTATTATGTTGCGATTTTAAATAAATTAACTACATCCGTATCTCAGCTGGGTCCGTCATGTTTTTGGGTCCTCTTGAAACATTTCCGTTGTGTTTTCACCAACTAGCTGCGCGTTTTCTTCCGTTGTGTTTTTAATAACTTGCTGCACGTTTTCTTCTGTTGTTTGTGTTGTGAGAATTTGTAACAGGTGTGCTGTCAAATTGATGAAGATCGTTTCTTAATTTGCTGGTGTTTTTTGTAATTGCATGTGCTTTCTTAAATTGCAGCGCAATAATCTTGCTCGGTCACCGTAATATATATATATATATATATATATATACTGATTTTTTAAATATTATTTAACAAGTTAATATATTTAACAAATGAATAAATAACTAACTAACTAACTAACTAACTAAATACTATACTGGTGATTTTTGCACCAACACAAAACAGGAAGAGTCTTTCTTCTTCGCAGGGTGCAGTATCTGTTTGCTCAAGAGGAAACCGGAACTTCTGACACGCGCAGACAAAACATGAACATGACAGCATTTACTACAATTATCATAGTAATTGTCACTCACCACAGAGCAATTTGCTTGTGCAAATATGTCTGATAATTTAATAATACATAATGTTAAAAAATATTTGAGAAATGTAGTGAAATTACAACCGGCTTCTTTGCGTGCCCGACGTATGGCCGAATCTCAGCTAGGTCTGTCCCGACTTTAAGAATGCATCTGTTGACATGCTGGCGAATTTAAGCTTTTACAAACTTATCCATACCACATTGATCAGATGCTTTCTCAACTGCTGCTTTCTTTCATTTAATGTATTTAGCATATATTTGCATGTGCATTAACAGTTGTTTCTAATTTCCACATATCGTCACCTTGGAATTATAAGGTTTTATCTGCGTTCTGAATGATTTTGAGATATTGAGCTTCAAAGTGTTTGCATTCCATAGAAACAGAATGTGTGTTTTTATTATTATTAAAAACTCTTAAAATGTAAACAACTTATTAAAAAATCATCCCATAATGTAAATAAGTTGTCAAGTAATAAGAATATGTCAATAACGTAATTTTGACAAAAATGTCTAATACAACCTTATAATTCCAAGGTGACAATATATTTAAATAAAATCTTCAGTTCATTTACATGCACAGAAATTATAAACCATGAAACCAATCACATAATTTCACTTTTATGGGATGGGATTTAAGGAACATTAAAAAAAAAAAAAAAACATTTATAGACAAATTAGAACATAACATCAGACATGGTAACAAATAATTCATTTATAAATCCTGATCAGAAATGCGTCAGGTAAGTAAATAAACCAACCTGTGATAATAAACACACCAATCAATAACATCCTGCCTTCAAAAAAGCCCCAGAGAGACAGTGACATCCTACTGGGTTTAAATGACACATTTGTGGTGTATCAACAAGCCATAAATTTCACAGTGAATTTCAGTTTGTGCTTGTAAAGTAATCCCTCCCAACAGTGTGGTATAGAGTGAGAATCTCAGCCTGCCATTAGTGAAGCAGTTAAGAAGATGAGAACAGTCCCTGTGCTCCCAAATCTGTCCCCAACGGCAACGGCACGTCCCTGTGTTCCCCTCACCTTCTTCTTCTGCACACTTTGACAAGAGAGACCAGAATCCTGCTGATCTATTTGGCATCATCACTGAGTCACTCGCAATATGTAAATATAGGAGAGGGGATCTGCAGCTTCATCCATTATAAATGAAGGAAACCCAAAGCCGGGAAATGGGTCCCTTTAACCGTCAGTCTTGGGCCCTTTGTGCCTGTGGCTACAGAGTCAAAAACTGTACTTGGAGCCACTCAATCTATTTCATGATGGCTTATTTATAATAAAAAAATAAATAAAAATGGAAATTGGAAAAGGAAAATAATGTTGTTCAGAATGCACAAAAAAAATATTTATTTCTTTTAATTTATTTTTTATGTAATTTATTCTTAAAATGTGTATCATTGTAAGCATTTAAAAAGTGGGTAAATGTGTACATGAAATAATATAATAATTAAAAAGTCTGAAAGTATGTGGCTTTTAATTTCTTTTTATTAATTCACCATTTAAAAACTCATTCATTCATTCATTCATTCATTTTCTTGTCGGCTTAGTCCCTTTATTAATCCGGGGTGGCCACTGCGGAATGATCCGCCAACTTATCCAGCATTTGTTTTACGCAGCGGATGCCTTTCCAGCTGCAACCCATCTCTGGGAAACATCCATACATTCTTATTCACACACATACACTACAGACAATTTAGCTTACCCAATTCACCTGTACCACATATCTTTGGACTTGTGGGGGAAACCCACACAACCACGGGGAGAACATGCAAACTCCACACAGAAAGGCCAGCTGACCCAGCTGAGGCTCGAACCAGTGACCTTCTTGCTGTGAGGCGAACGTGCTACTCACTACGCCACCGTGGTGCCCCATTTGAAAACTGTTCAATAAATAAATATTTTTTATTTTATTTTATTTTGTTATAATCTAGTTTGTGTTTTGCAGTTCCTATTTTTATTTTATTTTATTTTATTTTATTTTATTTTGTTTTGTTTTATTTTTTTATTTTATTTTTTTTTATTTTATTTAATTTTTTTTTTATTTTTTATTTTTTTATTTTTTTTATTTTATTTTATTTTATTTTATTTTATTTTATTTTATTTTATTTTATTTTATTTTATTTTATTTTATTTTAAATTATAGTACAACCACTAGTGTACAGCACTAACTATTCAACTTTTGGACTCTAATGACGGTCACACAGTGCTGCGACACGCGCGAACATGACAGTTGGAAGTATCAGACACCAGACAAACACATTCGCATGTTATTTAAAATGAAACTGTTCAGATGGAGCTCTGTGGCGTGGCAGAAATATGAACTGTGTACTGAGTCGTAGCTGGGCACTGCGGACAGCCACCGATTTGCGGCGCCGGTGTGTGTACCCTGATAGAAACCTTTGTTTAGAATTCCAAAATGCTAGGTGCTGCATGACGCTATGCGGTGCGTCGCCGAGCTGCGCTTCTGGTGTGCAACCCCCTTAATACAGTGACTGGCTTTCTTATTGAACAGAGACAGATGAATGTGAGCATTTGTAGTTGAAATCAGGTTATCGGCAAGGGCATAGCAAGTGGCGCCCACTTAGTGACCATTTTGTGTAGTTAGCTATGATTTTGTAGTATTCAAGGAAATGAGGGAAGTAAATAAAAATGAAGAATAGTATAAATTTAGTCGTTCTAATTATTAACTATTCTCTCAGAGAATTTTTTTTAATTCAATTAAAAAGAAATTAATTCAAATTAACTGAATCATTAAATGATTACCTAATTCAAATGAACAGTCTAGTCAATTTTTAATAGTCCAAACTATTTTATTGGGCAACTTAAAAGTACTCCACATAACCTCAACCAACAAATAATTAGTCTACCTGAAACCATCAATCATTTTCAATACAACAAACATTATATTATTCTTTTCAGCTACTAGTGCTGACATTCATCCGGCTCTATTCACACCATCATATATTGAGAAGGTTATAAATGACACAGAGGCGCCACGGTGGCCTAGTGGGTAGCAAGATCGCCTCACAGCAAGAAGGTCGCTGGTTCGAGCCTCGGCTGGGTCAGTTGGCATTTCTGTGTGGAGTTTGCATGTTCTCCCCATGGTTGCGTGGGTTTCCTCCGGGTGCTCCGGTTTCCCCCACAAGTCCAAAGACATGCGGTATAGGTGAATTGGGTCGGCTAAAATTGTCCGTAGTTTATAAGTGTGAATGTGTGTGTATGAATGTTTCCCAGAGATGGGTTGCATCTGGAAGGGCATCCGCTGCGTAAAAATATGCTGGATAAGTTGGCGGTTCATTCCGCTGTGGCGACCCCGGATTAATAAAGGGACTAAGCCGACAAGAAAATGAATGAATGAATAAATGACACAGAAAGCAGCCATTGTATTGAAGTCCATTGCTGTTTAGTATTTGTGCCAGTGAACCGTTAAAAACAACCTGTTCATTTGTTTATTTTGAATGCTTCTATCTAATGTATCCCAAAAGATTACAGTCAGTTTCAGGATACGTCACATCTTTTTTTAACATTTGAAATGTGTTGCTACTTAAATTCCAATGTGACTTATGTAGCACAATTAACATAGAGCTACAAAAACATACGCAAATTGCACACACACTGGGATTTGTGCTGAATTAGAGTATCACATACTTGTATTTTGCATTTCCCACATGCTGACAGTTTGAAGTGCCGTATAATTTCTTACAATTATATGTTATTATATGTTATCTTTTTTTCTTTCTTTCTTTTTTTTATCTCCAAAAATTATTCACCATTTCAGCAGGAAAAAAAAGTTCTTTGTTGCATCAGACAGGGTGAAATTCTACATCCTATATGCACACTAAATTAGTCAAAAAATATATATTTTAAAATAATAACAGCCTGTTTCGGCACAGTATACGATAATACATCACAGGTACTACTGCCAGTGGAAATGCAAGCCTGATCTGAGTGACCCGAACCCAACCTTATTGTACTCAGTGTCAGCCCATTTAACAGCCAACACAGGTAAACCTTTAAGGGCCTTGTGGATGTCTTCACAACCTGTTTATTGTGACTATTTCTCAGTATGGGTTCTTGTTCTTGCATTATTGTGTTCTCATGATATCCCATTATTGTTGCTGCATTATTGTTGCAATTCCAAGTTGTTAATTCAAAAACTTGCCAAGTACAGTTTAACTACTTGTGTGTTTTCCTGTGCTGCCACTTTTATTGAAGATGCATCAAGAGTTGACTTGTAAGGACCTGCCACAGACAGGCATCTAAATGGATTATAAACAAACAGCAAAAGCCACCTGTAGAAGAGAAAATATCTATTTATTTTATCTGATCTGTTACATGCCTGGGGGTTGCTTTTGTTATTCCCTCATCCCCTTTCAATCTTTTTTCGCTCTCTGTTGGCCTAATAAAATCCAGGTATTATGATAGGCTTGCAGACTTTTCAGAGTTGTACCAATGATAAACCTTTGAGTGTGAATGTGCTTCAGTAACGAGTCGGACCAGGCTAGGGGAGAAACCTTGTCTCTTGTCACTGCTCTCTGTTTTTTTTTTTTTTGTTTTTTTTTTTGGTGACACTTGAACAAACATTGTTTGACTGAGTTTCTTACTGGCACATGTTCAGAACTTCCTAACACAGCTATTTAAAACAGTCCAGAGCAGGTAAAAATAAAGTGTATCACATGACTTCCATCTTACATCCTCTGTTATATAAGGAGCATGTGCTATACCATCTGTATGTTTTCTTAGAGAGCGTAGTTGAGTTGTACATAGAATGTGCAATGCAAAAGAATATATAACACTTTAATTGAAGAGGTGTTCATAAGACTGCCATTAAACATTTATAATCATGACATGGCTTATGCATGCTTATGTTAATGTCATTAAGTGCCATTTGCTCAGTTATTACATTTTAAATGCAATGATGACATTAGTTGTTATGATAATTTTCCATAAACATATAGGTCACAACCTTTGTCATGACAAATTGACATTAACCAAGATCACAAAAACATGATTGTCATGAGACCATTATAAATATGTCATGAATTTTGTAACAGCCTCATTACTATCTTTGTACTGTGGTACAAGCTACAATTATGCTGTAAAAAGTCCTGACAATTTTAATGAGATTTTAATGACAAATACAGTTTTAAAATCTGAAAAATATTTATGACACGATAATAATGCCTCATGAAAATCATGTTTATGACAAATTCATGACAAGTTATAATATCTTGGTAATGTTTTCATGACAAAGATAAAAACAAGTTGTGATGAATTTTTTTATGTCAAGTTGTCATAACAAACAATGTCGTCTTTGCATTAAAAATGACATAACTGAGCAAATGACACTTAGTAACATTCATCCATTCATTTATTTTCTTATGGGCTTATTCCCTTTATTAATCTGGGTTCGCCACAGCGGAATGAACCGGCAACTTATCCAGCATCTGTTTTACACAGCGGATGCCCTTCCAGCAACAACCCATCCCTGGGAAAGACACTTAGTAACAGATAAATTGAATTTACATTCATGATGTTCAATGTCATGATTATAAAGGTTTCATGACTTTATGTCTTATGAACACTCCTTCAAGTATTACCATTTTGTTTCTCATTTTTATCTTGAGTTAGGGTAGGGCTTAGCTAGCGATTGTTTACTTGGTTATTTTCTTTGATTTGGCACCTGTCACAATTACCAGCTATCCAGCTTGTGCAGTTCACTGATAAACACACAGATCACATAGGACTACAAATCTGCTGGTAAATGGTCTACAACAGGGGTGACCAACCTGGTGACCAATATTGCAACCCATATCAATCACACGTGCCTTTAATTATCAAGTGTTGTTCAGGTCCTGATTAATAGGTTCAGGTGTGTTTAATCAATGTTGGAGCTGAACTTTGCAGGAAGGTAGATCTCCAGGAACAGAGTTGAGTATCCCTGGTCTACAAGAACCAGTCATGCACCACACACACACAACCGGTTGCTGATCCTGACTGATTGCAAATACACAGCTGATGCTGCTCAAGTACTGATTACACCCTCGTATATACGGCTCACTTTGAGACACTCATTGCTGAGTCTTGTCTACTGTTTATGTGACACTACAACGCATTTTCCTTGCCATGCCTTCGAGTTTTTGAACCCCTGCTTTGCTTTGTTTTGTTTTTATTACCTCGCCTGCTGCCTGCCTGCCTTCTGACGATTCTGGATTGCATGTATACATCTGTTTGCTCCTGTGTTGACTACTGTTTGCCTTGCCTGACCACCCTTTCTTAATAAACCTGTATTTGGAGTCAAACCGTTATACAGCGTCACTTCACCGTTTCACACCATTCATTTTTCTTCTCTTCAAAGATTCATACATTCCTTTTCTTTTCGGCTTAGTCCCTTTATTATCTGAGGTTGCCATAGCGGAATGAACCGCCAACCTATCCAGCATATGTTTTACACAGCGGATGCCCTTCCATCACTGGGAAACACCCATTCACACTCATTCACACACATATAGACAATTTACCCAATTCACCTATAGCACATGTCTTTGGACTTGTGGGGGAAACCGGAGCATCAGGAAAACCCACGCGAACATGGGGAGAACATGCAAACTCCACACAGAAATGCCATCTTCAAAGATTTGTTTCAATTCATTTACTTTCTCTCTGTTCTATTGTATCTGTTTGTGAGTATTTTATGGTGATTGGTTATTTCTTTACTCTTGTATTATTGTAAATAAAGTGAATAAAGTGAGTTTTGCATCGTCCGTTGTGTAAGTGTTTCTGTTCATACTGTAGCAAACCTCTGAGGGCAATTTCTAGGGAAGTTATTAACCTTATTCTTCATGTACGAGCGGGCGCAGACATTTGAATCTTTGGTCACACTATATTTTGATGGCCCGTCTGTAGAATTTACATTGCAACTAATTCTCATTTGATTATAAGTAGACTGTTGGGTTGGGGTTAGGATTGGGGTTAGGGGTAGGGTTAGTGTAAGTTGACATGTACTTGCAAAGTTTCTTATAGTCAGTTAAATGTCTGTTGAGTGTCAGTATCAACAGATATTAAGCAGACAGTCTACTGATATTCAAATGGACCATCAAAATAAAGTGTTACCGAATCTTTTTGGCTTGAGACTTCCAGTCTCATTCTTCCATTCATTTTTAGATGTTAAAAACAGGTCGATCTGCTGCTTGAGGTTGCAAACTGATATTTTCTTATTATATTATTCTGCTTTGTCTGTGTAGTCATGCACACACTTGTTTGTAGAGCGAGTAGTCTGACCATTTTCTGCTGTTTATTACTCCTAGTCATTTCTCCCATAGGCGACTGAATCGGAACTTCTAATACAATCGCAAACAACGAGCACACTTCCACATTGAGGAATAAGGTCAATAGGGTTGTCAGAATTATGCTAACCCTTTTCCATCTTACAAGGCACAAGGGGGCACAACATTATTAAACATGCACTCTTATTTGCAATTCTTCACAATACTTTGCAGTACTAACATATCTATCAACCCAATTTTCTCCAAGATTTTTGCCAGTCTATTCCATTATCATCATGTTTAAGTGTTTTCCCATATTTTTCCCTACATTTTTAATCCTTCTATGAAAGGTAGCAGTAATATTAACACAGCTGATGTGAAATGTGATAAAATTGCAAAAGCAGTTCAAGGGAAGAATGCTTTCATTTTATTTAGTCTTGAAAGCACTGTGAAATTAATATAAAAACAGTTACATGTCCTGCCTTTCCATTAAAGCGCTCTTCTTATGCAACCTTCATATGTCAATTCATATCAATGTATGACTGTCAGACACACTCTATACATACATAATAAATTTTGTCTTAAATGAGCATTGCATATATTTACAGGTATGAGTACTACTTGCAAATGGATATGTTGAATCTGCTACAATTAAAACAGATTTATACACTACAAAATTGACTATTTTGTTTTTACAGAAGTGGTCCCAGTTTTTATGATCTCGCACTGGGCCCCACAATCCTATGGGCTAGCACTGATTGTACTGCCTTACTGTTCAGTTAAAACGAGGCATTTTTTGATCTTAACACACATTCATGAGAACACAGGGGTTCTTTCAATAATAATATCCATTTTGCATTTTCAAAATGGCTCCAAATCACTTGTTGCAGTGAGTAAAATCTGCAATGAAAATAATATCCGGTGCCACAGTGGCGTAGTGGGTAGCACATTCGCCTCAAAGCAAGAAGGTCACTGGTTCAAGCCCTTGCTTGGTCAGTTAGCATTTCTGTGTGGAGTTTGCTTGTTCTCCCTGTGGTTGAGTGGCTTTCCTCAGGGTGCTCTGGTTTGCCCCACAAGTCCAAAGATATTTGGCATTGACCTTGTTCTCCGCATATGAGAGGACACAGCCATTTGAGTTTTTTTGTCTCGAGACTTCCGGTCTCATTCACTTCCATTCATTTTTAGACGTTAAACAGCTCGTTTTGCTGCTTGATGTTGCAAACTGGTGTTTTCTTATTATATTATTCTATTGTGTCTGTGAAGTCATGCAAACACTTGTTTGTAGAGCAAATAGTTTGACCATTTTCTGCCGTTTATTATTCGTAGTCATTTCTCCCATAAACGACTGAATCGGAAGTTCTAAAACAAGTGACTGGCTGGGGTGCACATTTGCATTTAAAAAGACGAAATCACTCTCACTTTCTATTATGTAAATATTGGTAGCCCTTTTATAAGTCTTCATAAACGCTCCATCTACTTTTTGTGAAAGGAAAAAGTCATTAAAAATATCCCCGTAATTACCTCTGTCTCATATCGTCTACCTGCATTAATGGTAACATAATGAGACCATCTGATCGTTGCAGAGAGGTCTCACCATACTCCCAGCTCAAAACATTTACTGAACTAGCGTTATATGCCATTTTACTAAAATTACAGCTAACTATACACTATGTAATGACTTTCCAAAACAGTCATCTGATGTACTGTGTCAACGTACCGGAAGTTGGATGACAAAATGCAGAAGAGCAAAGTATTAAAAGTGGGCTGGGCGGAATAAGGTCAATTGGTGAATTGGGAAGGCTAAATTGTCCGTAGTGTATGAGTGTGAATCAGTTTGTTTGGATGTTTCCCAGAGATGGGTTGCAGCTGGATAGGCATCTGCTGCTTAAAACGTATGCTGGATAAGTTGGCGGTTCATTCCGCTGTGGCGACCCCAGATTGATAAAGAGATTAAGCCGAAAAGAAAATGAATAAAAAAATATCTTTCACTGGATTAGCAACAAATTCTAATGAACTTTTAGGTCTGATAACAGTCAAGTGCTTTTTGTCTGAGGTTTTAACAGGTACAGACAGCAGCATAGCTCTCATTATGTTTTCAATATCAAAGCTTTCCCGCAGGTTTGCCTAAAGCTGTCAGATCCTCAACTTTGACAGCTCAATTAGGTTTGGAAAACGAATGCAGGTGACGTTAATTATCAAGAGTTAACACATGCACACACACCCCTTCGCAGGCTCATTATAATATAACACAATGGCCATTTTCTCTCTAACTTGAAGACAGTAGCTATGTTTCCATCCAAAGACGCAAATTAGATTTATGCGCAAAACTGGAATATCACATAAAACATTTGCGTATAAAATATAAATTGTGCCAAGTAATAATAAATAAAAAAAACCATGGACCTTGCTGCAGAAGGAGAAGCCACAGTGGGCTTTTTTTCTTATGTAATAAGAATTGTACACAAAAAGACAAGACGAAATGTAAGGAAAGTGCAGTGGCTTTTAAAGGCATGAAACACTCTTTGGGAGCCCAGCCGCGCACTTTGGCTAAGACATTTTAGAATGACCAAAACAACATTTCAGATATTGTACAACCTGGTTGGTCTTCTTGTTTGTTCATGTTCATTTTTGTTATAACATTATCTGTTAAAACAAAATCATATAACTTTTTTGATGGGCATGATAGTATTAAATAAATGTGTTTCCATCGTAATTTATGCTTTTTTATCGGATAAAAGGTTTATCCTACTCAGTTGTGTACATAGGTTTTTATGTGTATTTTCAAAATGTATGTGCATGTTGGCATTTTTTTATTCGCATATCCAAAATGATGAAAATATGCATGTTTAATGCTTAAAGTCATTTAAAAAAAATTATTAATTTTGTCAAAAAAACTAGGCATGCTTGGAAGTGAACAGTTGGAGAGACCAGCAAACATCTAGCATCAGCCCTCATACACACCAATAGTTAATGAGTGCACTCTTCGGGTAATGAGCTGGCTCCGTCTCAGACTACACAAACAGAAAGCCGGTGTGGGGAGCCCGATTTGAGCGACAGGGTCACACACCCCGCCTTTAGCTGAATTAAAAGAGGATCGCCAGTGACGGTGCGCAATATTGCGATGCCCATTTGCATATGTGCAGTGATATTAAAAGGGATCAGATTCATCTAGTGAGACACAACAATCAACGTGAAGGGAACAGCATGGTTTAATATCACAAATTACTCCCAGGGAGTGACCTCCTCGCTTTGAGCTTGATTACAGAGCCTTAATTAGGAGGGATTCCCAACTCTCTGCATCTCTCCATCTCCTTTTTCTCCTTTTCTGCTGACGTGGAGCTGGGGGTTTAGTCACAAATTCAATATTTACCTTGCACTACTGCGCTTGTACTGAATCAGGTGGGGGAATGAGTGAGAACAGGGGTGGGGAGAGATGATTAATAAAAACTGCTCTTTAGGATTCAGGTGCAAACCAATTTACAAGCTGGCATTTAAAAGACTTTAATTAATATTTTGTCACAGATGAAATTCAATGTGTTTAAAAGACTTGCTAATGAATATACACATAGTTCAACCATGCAAGTAAGTTTTACAGCAAAAAAAGGTGAAACGTCCACTTGATGACCTGTAGCAAAAGCTGAGGTGCTGGGTAAGTTTAAATTCAAAACTAACTCAAATAAGAAATAATAATAATAATAATATAAACAAAAACAATTTTATAAATATAAAGAACGGGTCACCACTTATTCAGACCCATCAAGATATTCTGAAAAACAGTCTGAAAACATCTTTGTTCACCATATTGCAGAACAGAAGTCAGAAAACCAAGATGGTACTGGTAATTTCAACCCAGTCTCATTGGAAAACATGCCCAGGGCTACATTTTTGCAAACCACGAAATAAGTTGCTCTGGCAACATTTTCTTGCAGCTTATGTTGACAAATCCAATAGAGGCCTCGGTCTTCAATTTTGCAAATCTAATATACATTACTGGGCTACATTTACTCATACGTGCCAATTAGACATCCTTCTTGTACACATGTCCATGGGATGCCCACTGGATTTTAGTGCAGATACGTATATCACCTTGTGATTGACAAACCCACAACCTTCCCTAAACCCAGCCAATAGTGTTTTTAAAAGCAAACGAGAAGAGAAAAACACATTGTGGTCACGTGGTTGAACCTCAATTTCACAAGCTACTCAGCAAATGTACCATGCCTGAAAAGCCATACATATTAATATAAGCAGGTGAGCATTCAATTACAAATTCAATTCAATTCAACTTACCTTTATTTGTATAGCGCTTTTACAATGTAGATTGGGTCAAAGCAGCTTCACATAGAAGGTTATAGTAAAATCACATACAAGTTGTTTTTTGTGCTATGTCTATGGTGTTGCATGCAGAACCATGCAAAATAACCCATAATTTGTCAATAATATGTTTTTGTAAATGTCAGTAGTGTGAAAAAAAAAAAAATGTTGCCAGTGGAAGGCCTGCAGAGCCACATTAGTGGAGACCCTTGGAATGTACTGGGAACATTACTGGGGTACAGGAAAACTTTGACCATATACTTGGAGCAAATTCCAGATTTGAAGAGGCCACTGAAAAGGCTGGCGAATTGCTCACTTTTGACCCTGACTCTTGAAACGAAATGGCACATGCCAATGAAATGGCATGAACACTTTCAAAGTTGTTGAAGTCAACCCAATAGTAAAGCACTGCTGAAGAAAATTCAGGACTGAGCCAAACAGCAGTTAAGTTACCAAAAAGATACTTTGAGACATATTGTGAGGATGTGAGGCAATATATTGATAATTTAGTTAAATCACAACGAGCTTAAAATAACTTAAAGTTATTTTAACTATTAATTATTTTCATTCATTCATTCATTCATTTTCACTCATTCACACACATACACTACAGACAGTTTAGCCTACCCAATTCACCTATACCACATGTCTTTGGACTTGTGGGGGAAACAGGGCTCCCGGAGGAAATCCACGCGACCATGGGGAGAACATGCAAATTCCACACAGAAACGCCAACTGACCAACCCGAGACTCCTTCTTGCTGTGAGGCGTACATGCTACCCACTATGCCACTGTGGCGCCGCAGTTTGGTCTTACTTTCTTAAAAGGTTCAGTGTATTAAAATATTTAAACTCACTAAACTAAGAACTCTACTTGAAAAATTGAGAATACCCAAGTTTCCGTAATCTCCATTTACTGTTATTTGTTTTTATTCGTTTTATCAACTCAAGGCAATCGGTTTCCACAAGTTTCCAAAATAAACTCAAATAACATAATTTACAGTGCATGAGCCACAATAGAATAGAATAGAATAGAATAGAATAGAATAGAATAGAATAGACGATCACACTTTATTTTGATGGTCCGTTTGTTGAATTTAAATTACATTGCAACTAATTCTCATTAAATTATAAGTAGACTGTTAGGTTGGAGTTAGGGTTGGGGTTAGGGAAAGGGTCAGTGTAAGTTGACTTGTACTTGCAAAGTTTCTTACAGTCAGTTAAATGTCTGTTGAATGTCAGTATCAGCAGATATTAAGCAGACAGTCTACTGATACTCAAATGGACCATAGAAATAAAGTGTTACCAAATAGACAGGTGGTTGAATGGATTAGTGATGTATAATTTGCATTATATGTGCCATTTTTTTATTTTTTATTATATACTGTAAATATATCATCATCACCATCAGCCGTAGCTAAGGTTTTTTTAATGATTAAACTTTTGATTGGAAATTGTACCAACAGGAAGACATGATTAATCATAAGCCTGGAAAATGAAGAACCAGGGAACAGGCAGAAATCTGCACACATAGGCTGACCTAGAAATCTGCTATTGAGAGAGAAATCCAGAAGATCAAAAAGACACCAATCCACAAATACTAAACCATTGAACTAGAAGCACCAGTGAAAATATACCCGAAGAAATATGTTTTCCCTTCCGGTCAGGATAACTATGAATCACTTGGCCAAAACTTGCTCATACAGCTCGGTTTGGTCAGTTTTGTAGGCCTCAGAGTTTCTCCAACCCCTCAGGAGGTAAAAGGAAGTCAGACGTAAGCATGTGACCTACTAGGGGAACTGTTCTTGTGGCTCTTTTCACCTGCTACAGCTCTCCAGGGTGAAAGGTCAACTGTCACAGGGGCCAGGGAGGTTCCCCGTGGGGCTTGCAGCCTGGAGAACTTCTCTTGAAGCTGAGACACCTCTGCCTGGTTTCACAGCGCTGCCCCAAACTGCCCTGGGGCATGAATGCAATTCGGTATTTATGGGACTGCTGGGCTATCGCTGGACGTACAAACCGCAATCCCTGCCTCTGTCCCAAAGGAGAGTGCCTCATCACCCTCCTCTGAAAGAAAGCTGCTGGGGCCTGCCCTAAAGTCCAGAGATTTATCAACATCCTGAATCTTTATGTTGTGTCCACCCTAAATATTGATAGGTGAGGGGGGAAAGCTATGCTATATTGGGATCATTATTAAATAATAGCTGAAGCCACAGAATGTGATCTTTGCTCAGCTACTGCATAAATCATAGCAAAACTGAAGTGGTGGTTTATCTCATCCCACACATACAAAAAGACTTTTATAACGAGGAACTCTGTAAAAGACATAACTTAAAACCTATGGTTTCACAAACAAGACTTAAACCTAGAGCAACTTGTACTGACTGACCCTAAAGTCCATGTGAAATTAAAATGTACAGTGTTTATTTTGGTAGCACACATTGCTTTTCTTTACGTGAACAAATAATATGTTAATCCACTGAAATAAAACAAAACTTTGCTTTGCTAATATTAAATCAAAATCTGACCACTTGCTTCCGTGTTTGGAGTGGCAGTCCTTCTATTGCAATCCTTTGCTTCAGCTACAATATTCCCAACCAAGCCGCTCTCACTGCTAGTTTGCTATGAGGGAATGATGCGCAAAAAGAAAACCCTGCCCTCGCTCAATTTTTTGTTTCAGTTGGAAGTACATTGACAAAAGTAATTTCTTCAACTTCTGGTTCACGCAGATTTTAAAGTTAATCAGTGGTTTTGTTTTGTCTAAAAACGGACAACAGTAAAGTTTGTTTGTTTTAATTTTTTTCCAAGGCAAATTTATTTTAAAAACTCACTTTAATGTTCTTTTTGAGGTAGTTCATTCTGCTGTGGTGACCCCTGATAAATAAGGGGCTAACCTGAAGGAAAATTAATGTTCTTTTTAAACTATGCTCTAGTCCTGGTTTAGACTAAGACTGGTATTTAAAACCAGAAAACTACTAGCCTAGTTCAGTCATTTTGCTGTGGTGTCGAATCATGAAGCTTCACGTGCATGTAAAAATGTTAATATAACAGACTGCTTTGGTTAAAAACTATGACAACTATTTTAATGTGGCATTACTTTTTTTTTTTTTTTTTGGTCCCACTTTATATTGTGTCGCTTATACCTGTGAACTTACATGGTAATTAGATGTGTAAGTAGTATGTAACAGTGTATGTACACACTGGTACATAGTATTGACTTGTGTAATACTGGTGTAACTACACTCATGTAACAACCCACTGAATAGTATTTGTAAGTTCAAATGTGTAACAGGACATTGGTAACAACACTAGGAAAGGACACATCTGTAACAAGAATTATGTAAGTGCATTGCGTAACAACAATATGTACTTGCAGATGTTTTCCCACTTCCACACCTGTTTGCAGATCATGTACTTGTGAACACTGTATGGCAGAACTAATGCTACATTAGAAGGTTTAACCTTGTGATACCAGTGTACTTACATGGTAAATCTTCAGGAACTGTCCACTCAATATAAAGTGTAAAATGTCACAAATTACTGTTCATACATTCATTCATTTTCTTTTCGGCTTATATGGGTTGCAGCTGGAAGGGCATTCGCTGTGTAAAATGTATGCTGGATAAGTTGGCGGTTCATTCCGCTGTGGCGACCCCAGATTAATAAAGAGACTAGGCTGAAACGAAAATGAATTTTATTTTAAACTTTATATTGTGGACCGTTCCTGTGGATTTACCATGTAACTACACTGTTATTAAAGTGTTGCATAGAAGATATTGCAAGAAGTTACACAGTAATTTGTGACCATTTTACACTTTATATTGAGTGGACAGTTCCTGTGGATTTACCATGTAAGTACACTGGTATCACAAGGTAAAACCTTCTAATGCAGCATTAGTTCTGCCATACAGTGTTCACAAGTACTTGATCTACAAACAGGTGTGGAAGTGGGAAAAGATCTGCAAGTACATATTGTTGTTGTTGTTACGCAATGCACTTACATAATTCTTGTTACAGATGTGTCCTTTCCTAGTGTGGTTACCAATGTCCTGTTACACATTTGTAGTTACAAATACTATTCAGTGGGTTGTTACATGAGTATAAATACACCAGTATTAAACAAGTAAATACTTTGTACCAGTGTGTACATACACTGTAGTTACATACTACTTACACATCTAATTACCATGTAAGTTCACAGGTATAAGCGACACTTAATATAAAGTGGGACCTTTTTTTTTTTCTTTTTTTTTTTGAAGAGGTCAACCTAGGATGAGCCCTGAAATCTTAATGAAGGCAAATGTACTGTATGGCAACTACAGTATGGTGTTTCAGTTTTTCTAAAATGGCATTCTGTTACAAAAAAAGATATTGCAATATATCACCTTTCTTGCAGTATTGCAACACATCACAATATATTGTATCATAACCCCTGTAAAGTGATACATGTCCTATCATTAGATTCCATACACTGCCTGAACCAGTCTGGAAAAGCTTAGGATTTTTAGTGCATAACTTTTTAAAGACTTTATTGGCCTCAAAAGACCAGAATATATATTGCACACTTCATGTGAACTACTTTTTTTTAAGCACCTTTGTTTTAATTTAACAGAAAACAGCAACCAGGCCATTCTTCAAAATATCGTTTTTTTGACATCCATCGAAAGCTTACAGGTTTGGATTAACAAGTCTTACATCTTTTTAGGTGAACTATTCCTTTAAGGCCTCCGTTGAAGACAATCAAAGACGGAACTGTGATATCCTCTATTTTTGCAACCCTTGCATGATTAATGGAGCAGTTCTGCAATCTACTTACTCAGAACTAAAACTGTTTGCTCAGTCCGCGCTTACAAAAAAAGGAAACATATTAGCAAAAATAAATGTTGGTGAGTGCTAGAAGAGGCCGATTATGTATGTCTCGGGCAAATTGGTGGTAATGAGTCAAGAGACTGAGCTGGTTCACATATATTAAAACAGCGATCATTAAGGCATTTGGGCTTAGATTAATCCTGTTAATGACATGCCGGTGCCACTGGGAATAAGAGAGCCGGCCCCAGATGTCGAGCCGTGGCTCAACTCGACACACAGCAAATCTCTGCCTCTCCCTCTCATACTCGGCACTCTCTCCATCTTTTCGCTCTTATGCAGCAGGGATGCTCCTGCACAGTACCACCACTTCAAATGCAAACGAGGGGACACCATCACAGCAGACTACTAATGAGAGCAATGCGAGAAAGAGAGAGAGGTGCCTAAGATGAATAAATTAAAAAAACAGAAAAGAAAAAAGAAAAACCTGAACTGCAGATAAGAAGCGGCAGCAGGAACCCTGATGTCCCCAATTAGGAAAGATGTCACCCCCTGTCCACAGAGCTGTAATAAAACCCTCACTCTGTATTCTCCATCACACGGCTCCAACACTGTTAACATTTTAATGTTCTGGGCGTGCATGGTAACACTAATTACTTGGCCATTTGGCTGACTCCAGAATCCTCCAAATGGAAATCTGATCTCGGGCTTAAGACCGTTACATTAAAAAATAATAAGTCATATTTACTGATCTAGCCAGCAGTCGTACTTGTGATTCAACCGGTTCGCTCTTCTTATTGACTGATAGGATCTGCCGCCATAAAAGGAAATGACTGTGTGAATTTTAACAAGGACATGATCCCCGGATTGTTTCCCTTTTCCGTTCCCTTCTCTCCCCCCTCAATCTTGCCCATATAACCCCGCTGTTTGAGAGAGGCCATGGCACATTTAGATTTCATCACAGGTGTTTTAAATCTATGCAAATCCTCCCATTCCAATCTTAACAGGCAAATCCAATCATTTAAAGCAATCTCCAGAAGCCATTTCTGCCAGCATTAAAATTTATGGTCACTTGGAGAAATTTTTGAACCGTACTGAAAAGGCATATCTGTGTCTGATAAAATCCCATCATCTGTAGCCGTTCCCTCTGACTCCTGCTCGGGGATAAAACACCTTGTTCCGAGGACGCCCCAGATTTGAAATTACACAGAAATGAGCAAGCTTTGGTTTCACCCCCGTCGAATTAACGCCACACATCTTTCTGATTCAGCAGCCAGTGTATTGTTTTAGGGCCAGGTGAACCCCAAAAAAGAAAGGGTAAACTCATTTTTGTGCCTCTGAGTGCTGTGTACTGTTTGGTGGCGATAATACAAACGGAAGCCTTCCCATAAAGGCAAGAAATTAGATTCTATCCCCACATGTGGAGCCTGTAGCACCAGCAGCATGAGATAGAAAAGAAGAGGAGCGAATGTAATGGTTGTATTACCGTGCTCAGTCATGTATTATTAATGTTAACGTGATCAAGGCAGGTGGACGAGCCCAGGAGACATCGCTGCCTAATGAACACAGCCCTCGCTCTCTCAGCGGAGCAGGCCCTGGCAGCTGTTACTGTTTCAGAGCAAGTTGTTAGCCTCTGTACCTGAGTGGGCCTGGTTACCCCGCCGCCCCCCTCCCTCAATCGCAGACACATTTAATTTACAAATAATCCACAGCCACCCACAATTGACACTGTTCATACTGAAGGCCTGCTGTCCGTTAGGTGACCATGCCAGAATGCATTTTTAATGAAGAATTGGCTGAAAGCGCACAGGATGCTCTCTATAGGAAACAGTATGATGCGTTTACTTAGGTAAAATAGCTAGATGGTCTTATTTATACGTGATATGACATGAAATTGAATTGTAAGATAAAAAAAATCATGTTATATGATTCGGTGTGTTCGAAAGTTGTCAGTTTACAAAATGGGAGTCAAGTGAAAGGTCAGAGAAGTGCAAAATTGTTTGACTCTTCTGGACTACAAGATAGATGTATTTTAGAGCAACAGGTTTCAAAATAATGTTCTCAGTAACTCTAATACCACCTATACCAATAATGGCAAGTGCTCCATGGAAAATTTTAGTGACATATATAGGCCTATTATATATATAATAGTATATAATTTTCATTTATGATTTAGAATGTCATTGCAATGTCAATTACATAGTTTATGTATTAAACAAAATTACATTTTACACAAGCACACATTGCATGTAAACCCAGAGGAATGCGAATTCACTTTCAAAATAATGTTGTTTTACCAACCCGGTCTCATCAATCTGCGTACAAATAATGAACAACCTTTAACATCAATAGCATAAATGTTTCTTCATAGAGAGTAAAATGTCATTCAGGTCTTTTGAATCGTCTTTACACAAAAATAACATTAGGAACCAAAAATTGTCCTTTAATGGCATCAAAAATCTCATTTTGAAACCTTAGTTTAGAATGTAGCTTAAAGTCTTTGAATATATACCTGTCAATATTTCAGGGAGAGGGCTATTCACAGAAGACGTACAGTACTTAGCATCAAAAACTTGTTTAGGTGGATGCGCTACTAAACGCTTTCCATCATCTTCTAGCAAAGCGAAAAGCATGAGCTCTGAGTTCGATCTATCCCGTTAAGAGTTGGAGGACGCTGGAACTTTGGAACGCTCAATTATTCATGTGTGGGCCGTACACTATTTATAAAGCATAAAAGGTAGTCATGAAAAACTGTGCAGCACAGCAACCTTTGTCAAGGCCTTTAACAAATGTTGAAGAGAAGCCTGGGCACAATACCTGCAGTAACTTGCAGGGGCTTACATCATTAGTTGAGTACGAAGCAAACACACACATTCACACACACACACACACGGGAAGAAAGAGGAGAGTGTGTTCAAAATCAATCCCAGCCAGACTATATACACTTGGTATATGGCACAAATGATCCTTTAAAACTGTGCTGGACTTGCAGAGATTGGCCCTGTCGGTTCAGTTTTGCTTTTCTGCATGGTTGAAAGACAAAGGTCTGGCAGATCGTGTGTTTTTAGGTCACATACTGCCCCCTGGTGGAGGAAATGATGATGACTGTTATAAATCAGTGCAGTTGACTCTGTGTCAGGGTTAACCAGCAATGCTGTGGAGAAATATTGACTTTAAAAAAGCTGAAGAAAAGGGTAAAATATTTCAGATATTTTCTGCTGGGTTGTATTGACAGGAGGATGCAAGTAAAAAATAAATAAAAAGAATTCTTGAGTTTTGTGTCTCTTTGTGTATTATATGGTTTTGTTGGATTGTGGAAACCTCATTGATATTTGGGACATTTTCTGAAAACATGTGAGCATCTGTGAAATATAAAATGTAATTAGATGCATTAATTTAAAGCTTTAGCATGTAAAATAAAACGTAAAACGTAAATTTAAAATTTATTGTACTGTACATTTTTTAGTTAATCTAAAGTCCAATGACATTCAAAACTAAAGCATGTCAAAAACATATTTTGATAAAGAAAAGTAAGTTATTAAATGTGAATTATTCATTCATTCATTTTCCTTCGGGTTAGTCCCTTTATTCATCAGAGATCGCCACAGTGGAATGAACCGCCAACTTTTCCAGCACGTGTTTTACGCAGCGGATGCCCTTCCAGCTGCAACCCATCACTGGGAAACGACAAACATATAATTTGATTCACATTTACATACCTTATATACCACATTTGCATATTTTAGCCTCATGTAGAAAAAAGTCACTTGATGAATACTCTTTGATGAATAGTTTTGCACAAGGTTTAATAAAACCATGTCATTGTATCCTAAAAGTGAAACATAGAAAGCCACAGTAAGTGTTGGTCATCTACTACGCTTCACTTAGATTATTAATGCAGAATTAATAGTAACACTTTAGTTTAAGTAACAATTCTCACTATTAACCTGCCTATTATTAAGATATTGGCCATTTATTAGTGCTTATAAAGTAGATATTATCTTAATGACTATTAATAAGCAGCAGATTAGGAGTAAAAAAATTAAATTTAATTAATGTTTTTTTTTTACATAGTTAGCATTGTTCATTAGTTAATGCATTTAATAACATGAGCTAATCATAAACAACACTTGTACAGCATTTATTAATCATAACTGAACATTTACTAATGCATTATAAACATCCATGCTTGTTAGCATTAGTTAATGCACCGTGAGTTAACATGAACTAACAATGAACAGCTGTATTTTCATTAACTAACGTTAATTGACATGAACACATACTGTAGTAAATGTATTGTTCATTGTTTGTTCATGTTAGTAAATGCATTAATTAACATGAACCATATTTATTTAATATTAATCTTATGAACCTTAGGGCGCCACCGTGGCGTAGTGAGTAGCACGTTCGCCTCACAGCAAGAAGGTCGCTGGTTCGAGCCTCGGCTGGGTCAGTTGGCATTTCTGTGTGGAGTTTGCACGTTCTCCCTGTGGTTGCGTGGGTTTCCTCCAGGTGCTCCGGTTTCCCCCACAGTCCAAAGACATGTGGTACAGGTGAATTGGGTAAGCTTAACTGTCTGTAGTGTATGTGTGTGAATGAGAATGTATGGATGTTTCCCAGAGATGGGTTGCAGCTGGAAGGGCATCCGCTGCGTAAAACAAATGCTGTATAAGTTGGCGGATCATTCCACTGTGGCGACCCCGGATTAATAAAGGGACTAAGCTGACAAGAAAATGAATGAGGATGAATGAACCTTATTGTAAAGTTTGACCCATATATCTGCAATATTTGAATATAAATATTGTTTCTTTAATTATATATAAAGAGAGAAAAATGTTTACTAGAAATTTTTTTTTTCTGTCCATATACATAAAACGTACTGTTAACCAAGTGTCCTTTCTGACACATCTAGCAAAAGGAATGACTTACAACACAACACATCAAAATAAAAGTCCCTTTATCAGGGAGTTCGGTTTGTAGAAGACGATGTGCAAATAATGTCACAGGTATACGCATAACAGTAGTCAACCCAGCTAAAACAGAGGACAGAATTGTTTCCTGAAACATTAAACGAATGTCCATTGTGGACTTCACATCTTACATCCTATCTGATTAGCTAAAATATGACTCATAATCCTCCAGCAACCAATTTCTATCAAACATACTCTATTGCATCAGGTATAAAACAAATCTATCCACGGCTGGAGTAATTACAGATCGCACTGAATTCAGGTCAAACTACAACAGTTGAACCGCTGAGATGTTTCTTGATTGCATTCATCGTCTGATCATACATTGTTAAAAACCAAAACCAATCCTCGGGAATGATTCGCAGCCAGGACTCAAACAGAGACAGAAGAATCAAACAGACGCCCTCATTCGCACAAACACAGGAGGAGAATCTTATTATCTGCTCTACAGACTTTCTGCCAACAAACGAAATGTCAGTTGATCCCTGTCATTACGTCCCAATAAATCAAATAGAAAATGTTGCCATGTGTCTGTGATGCACTGATGGTGGACTTAAGCAGGATTTAATTAAATTGTATGTATTCCATCTGAGATTTTTATACAAAGTGTCCATGTTTACTTTTTTTGCACGTTTTGTAGCAGCATGCGGAGTCTCTTATGCATCAGGTTTCTGGATAACGCGATACTTCCAATAAACTGGGCTCTAAATAAAACACCAGTTTCTCCTACTCAGCTCGGCGTATTATTCAAAAGCCTCTTATGTATTGCAAAAGCTTAGAATCACAATATCACACATCCTGTTTCTGTTGGACTAAGCAGATACAATAGATATCAGCAAGGCAGTGGAATATAAACCAAAAATTGTCAAGCCTGCTATGGAAGAATAATCTGACAGATACAAAGCAATTTTGATGTGATAAACAAAAAGTTAACTTTTTTTGCCAGCTGCAAGACCACTGTGAGTGTGTCCATGTTTGTTACATGTGTCTGTGTGTGTGGTTGGTATGATGGCGGCGGTGAGGTCACTAGTCACTTACCATCAGTTTGTGGTACAGGCATTTTGATCATATAGGTATGCTGTCCTGGGATGTCTATGTCAGAGCAAAGGTAGCAAAGCCCATGCCACCAACCTGGCTCGAGAAAAATACTGAATATTTTATTACCTGCTCCAAGAAAAAACACACTCTAGGACCTGTCATTTCATCACAGATCTCAGTAATACAGAAAAGATGTGGTTAAATAAGCAGGATTAATGTCACTTTCCATGAATACTGCTCTATGAAACCAGGGCCTGAAATCAACACTCGCCAAGATCCGAATCCCAGTAAAAAAAAGGCAATGACATATCCCAGCAAGCATTTTTTTGTTTTTAAAAGGTGTCTAATAGATGTCTAAACATAGTCGTCCTGGCTAAAACAAGGCTAAATTTGGACTGTCAGTGTAAATCTAATAGACATCTAAGAATAGGCCAAAACTAGACTAGTCATCCAATAAACATAAATTAATGACAACACATATAAAGTCTGTCTATTTGATGACTAGTCTAGGCTTTTCTTAGATGTCTAATAGATTTTCACTGACCCCCCAGTTTAGCATTGTTTTAGCCAAGCTGTTCACATTTAGATGTCTACTAGACGTCTATAAAACACAAAATTATTTGCTGGGATGTATTTCGCTCACCACATGGATGGTGATGAACCTAACAATGACTGAGCATGTGGATTAGTGTAATTATTCAATCACAAAGATGACATCGTTATTATGTAATAAATATGTAATATGAGGATTTCTTCACACGAGCAGCTCATGAAAAAAGTGTTTAGAGTTTTCAGTTTACATAAACAATGTACATTAACTGTATATCTGGAAGTACTGTGAGTTTAAAGGGATACTTTAACCAAAATAATGAAAATCGTGTTGTTAATTACTCACTCTTGTGTCGATCCAACATCCCGAGGCCTTATTTAATCTTCGGAACACAAATTTAAATATTTTAAATTAAATCTGAGAGATCCCTCATCTTATATAGACAGCATGGTTGCGACTTTTTTAAAGTTCAGAAAGGTACAAAAAATTCTCCAAAACAGATCATATGGCGTCAGTGGTTCAACGTCTATATTATTAATCTATGAGAATCCTTGCGTGCATACACAAATCATAAATAACTACTTTATTTAAAGAGTTTCTTCTTCTATTGCACGTGTTCACAAGCACTGTGCACTGATGTAACACTGATGTCTTTTCCATATAAACACATACAGTAGAACAACAAGGAAAATACTATTTGCTCAATATGCCATCAGTACACATTATTACAAGAATAACAGAAAAAGAATAGGCAGAGGAATAAAAATAAATTGAAATGAAATAACAAATGACACACACACACTTTGACGATTAAGTTTACTTGTCCATTTCAAATTTGCAGATGATATTACAGATGCTGAGACTGTTAAAATTTGTCAATAAACCACCGGACCACTTCATTTTGTGTATATGAAACTTCATTATTGAATAATAGATGTTTTATCCCTTTCTATTATTCAGATATAGCATAAGACCTGCACAGATTAACGGCTGTATTTAAGTTCCCTTATGAAACTCTTGATGTCGTTTCAGAATAACACCTTACTCTTTTTGAAGCAAAACAGAGTTGCGTCCGAAGTAATGCGTCAGCAAGCAACATGCACATAGTTCTTGTGAATGCATGCAATAAACTGACACCGAGGAGAAGAAACTGTTGCATAAATTTGATATTTTTGTTTTATTGATAATATTCCAATTGAACCACTCAGGGCATATGGTCTGTTTTGAGGATGTTTTTGGTACCTATTCAGACTTTGAAGAGGTTGGAATCCTGTCAGCAAAAGTCCTGAACACAAACCTTTCAAAATAACCTAGAAGAGAGAAGAAGAGAAAAGAAACTACTAATGCTATTTCATGTTTTTCATAAAGAGATAACATATTTTAACACTAATTCTGAATATGATGTTTAATAGATAGCATTGAATGATATTAATTGTTGAATTTATTCAGAGGTGAAGACCAAACAGAGCAGCCAAAATCTTCATGTTACCATGATGAGCAAAGCCTTCCATTTCTAGAAAAGTGTTCTAGGAAAGTTATACACAGTTACTGAACATTCAGTAGTGAACGACCCAGGTCCTTTGTTGAGGAAAGCCACAGCAGAGCATCTGTTTGAAGAAAGCCACCTGATCAGCCAGGAACTCCTACTTACTCCTACTCCTAATTGCCGTTCTTATCGTAACAGGAAAACGTAAAAGGTTTTCAAAACCCTGAAGGCCCGAAAGCGAGATGTTTAGCTCTGTGTGACTTCTGTGTGCAAACAGCAATCATGTCTCACGCCCTGCTCAGGGCTCCAGTTGTCACGAAGAGTGGGGCTGTCGCTGACAAAACTGCACAAGGGAGCAGCATCTGCGAAATCCCTCTCTACTTCTCCACCGTTCGCTCCCTAATCAATATCAGGAGCAACAACACGCAAGCAGGCGAGGCCGGGAGAGGAAAACGAAAGCAAACAACACGTTTTCAATGGGGGAAGAAAATTAGCGTGCGACGAGACTCTTCCACGCACCTGTCATCATCCGCTTCGGCTCTTAATGAGAGCGCTTCTATTCCTGATCACATCATATTTGTTTTATACAAGTCCCTTTGAACAGCTAGAAGATATTGAGCCTTCTTTGATCACTGCATCTTTCTGAATTCCAAATAAGAAATGAGTCTCTCTCTCTCTTTGTCCCATTCTCTGTCTCTGTCTTCCTTGCTTTGCTCTCTCCTCCCTTGCTGCGACTACTTTGTTTGTTTACTACACAAGACCCATTGCCAGAATTAGCTAGAGAGGAGAAAGAGTAAAATAATGATAGAAATAAAGATGAAAAAGAAAAGTGAACAGAGAAGGAGGGAGGGCTAGAGCTCAGGAGCATTGCAGGAGAAGCGTGGGGCGTGAGATTTTCTTCATTAATGTTTATGCACTTAACAAAGAGAGAGGGCTCTTGAAAAAAAGAGGTAGAACATTGCCATGAGACATCGCAGTTAGCAGGGATTTTTTGAAGGCAGTCGTATTCTAATGATGACCCTTGGCATGCTGTGGCACTTGGGACTGCCCCCTGTGTGAGGAAGGCTGTTGAAAATTAATCCTTTTCTCTTTTCAAACAGAATATCACCCGGCCCCTGATCACAGCGTCAGGGCCGCCTTTCGTGAGGCCCGTTGAGAGAAAAGGCATTATAACAACCCCAGATCCTTTCCACGAGTCCCACCAGTCCTTCGCTCCCATGCACCTCTGCTTCTGGAACAGACAGTGACACGGTGACCGAGGGACGGGAGAGGTCTGGATGTTCTCTGGCTGTTTAAAGATTGAAACCATTGGTGTGTGATGGGCTTCTTTGATGTTTGCTAAGCACAATGCCTGGGTGCAGGATAGTAAAGATAGTGAGAAATGGACGAAAAGAAAGGTAGAAAGAAAGACAGCGGTACGAAAAAAAAAAATAGTACACGCACAAATGGGGTAGCGAAATAGAGGTGAACTGAGGAATGGCTTCACCAAAAGGCAATCATCTTTCTCAAAGTCACAGCGGAAGGGAAAAAGGCTGGAAAGAGTAGAGGAGGAGGGAATTGGAGGAAGCAGTGCAGCCACCCTGACAAAGGAAGATAAAAGCATAGAGGTTGAATCAGGGGCCATGACTGACTATGAAGAAGAGATTACTCTGCCAGAGACCACAAGTTCTTCCGCCACAGAAAACTTTCAACGCTCACTCTTGAAAAAGAAATCCCTTTTCACTCTCATGTTGTGGAAGGACGCAGGATAATTGCGTCCAAAGTCTTGGAATAGAGAGACCATTGCAGAAAAATCACTTGCTTACAGCATACCTCACCTTGGGTGATGAAATTCCTTGGATGTGAAGACCGTAGTCTGCGGGGACAACTTTAAATTCACCTTTGTTTCTGTTTGAATTGTGTTTCACCTTTGCCTTCGCATTGGAGAGCTATAGTTTAAAGCCAGGAAAAACTGCCCAATGGATCTGCCCCAGTCTCAGTCTCGGTAAATGGTGAGATTTCTTTCTCGTGTTGCCTATGGGAGGCAGATGGAACAAAGGGAATTCAGAGGATACAAACGCAATTTAAGTACAATTAAAATCTTTGATGGTTTAATCTGTTCACATCAAACGCAACAATCACACTCTTTTTTCTGATGACGCAACATGAAAACCGATGACTGTCAGCAAACACAGTTCAATGTTGGTGAAATGCATTAATTAGAGCAAGCATCTGGGCTCATGTTTCCAACCAGTGGCATTCCAAAGTGTTATTTTTAGGATCATGTTTAGACGTGTGTGTGTA
>CAIGQQ010036459.1:3594155-3649043 GCA_903798035.1 Danio albolineatus | reverse complement strand
ATATATATATATATATATTTCCCTTTACCCTTATCATCATTGCTATCTACAGATATTTTCTGTCTAAAACATGTAATTTTCTCTCAGATCAAAAATGCTGTGTTATACTTTCGAAAAGAGTGAGGTTTAAATTTAAACCCTAATACAATATATAAAACTATGTACATTATCTGAATTTAAAACAAACAAATTATGTTGAATTTCAACTCCACTCTTAACTTTTCATATTAGTACCTGAAAGGTACAGTGGACCTAATACTGCCTACAACTTTAAGGTAATATATCAGACATAATAATAGTCATTCATTTTACTTCAAACATTTGTTAAAAAATAAATAGAACGGGGCACATTACTCTTCAGCACATCACAACGGGCACATCTCTTTTTTTTTTTTTTTTTTTGCATTTCCATTACTTTGAAAGCAGAGTAATTAGGTGCTCTTTTTTTCTGAAATTGTTACCAAAGTGCTAAGAACTCTAATGAAAAAAAAAGTTAAACAAAGAGCTTTAACAGTTCAAAGCCTTGTGGAGAGCTACTTCTTCTTTAAGTGCTAATCTTCACTTCTTTAGATTGGAGTAATCACATGACAGACTGTCTTGGTTTGAGACTTGGTGCTCCTGAGGTTTGCCACTTGTTTTCTTTTTTTCTCCTTTCACACATACCCATGCAGATTGTTTATACTGATCTTAAAGTGGTGCAAATTGAATTCCACTACATCATCTTATCAGTATCCACAAGTGTAAAGTGGTGTAGGCACCCCCACTGGACATTCTCTACATTTTTTTTCTTTCAGCTTTATGTGCATCTCTGAATGAATGAGAACTATGTCAAATCTATCAACTCATCCACATTGGGGAAAAATTGTTCATTCAAAATTAAAAATTCAATATACTTACTGTTGAAACATCAAAGATTCAGGTGTCTTTTTTTCTTCTTCAGTAGAACAACTAAACTCTTTAACTGAAAAAAAAAAAAAAGTTAAACTTTTATTTTTAGCAGATTCTAAAGTCTCTCGGAGCCCAAGGCAAAAAGGTACAGGGCAACTTCCAATTAGTGTGAATCACATTCATGTAACTAATAATCTGACACAAAAAAAAACAATATAAGATGTAAACATTTTATACTTCAAAATTCCTTAGTTCATTTTCAAACTAAGGCATTAAAAATTTTACAACTTAAAAAAAATATTTCCAAATAGCAGAAGATTAAAAATACAAATAATAAAATAACTTGTTAGGCCTACTCTTATTTTGTAAAATGCCTATTTGACGCATTGTAAATTCACAAATAAACCATTTAAAGACAGCACACAGTAACTTCCATTAGTGCATTATGTTTTCATTTACAATATTTACACTGTGTGTGTTTCTCATATATACATTTAATTGTGGAGTTGTGGGAGTTTTCATATTAATGTATCTGAAGATAACCATTGATTGTCTACAGATAGTTTTGTTGTCATAATAATTTGAAGTAACATTAGCATGCACGAGCAAAGAGGTAACATTAGCATTTGTGAGCAAAGGGCTGCTTTGTTTACAATCATTACTGGGAAACGATTTCCGATTCTCCTCTTATCTAGTGATTTTGTTCAGAAAAGTGATTCATATAACGTGTGTAAACATCAAATAATTTAGTTCATTATTGATTTATGACGTTTACCCAAAATTTTGCTGACTTTAAACACATCATGCTTTGCTAACTTGCTAACTTGTATAATATTAGCTTTAAACATTTCATCAAAGTCTGTGAACCGGAAGTTTTTGAAACTTACGTTAGTATGTTTGTTAGTATGCAATTACAGCTGAAACTAAAAATAGAAAAGGGTGCAAGGCTTTCTCTTTGTGCATCATTTCCTTGTAGCAAACCAACAGTAAGAGCATGGTTAAGAATAATTTGGCGTTCAAATTGACATCAATAGAGAAGAACTGTCACTTTTTTTTCACTTTTATTTATTTTATTTTATTTTTTGAAGTAACCTGAATGGACTAGATGTTCTCCTAACAATAACAATGTGTGCTAACAACATAAACATTGTATATTTAGATTTCATAGGGACTTTTAAGTACTTCTATTAAGGACAAAGAGAGTAAGAATGACAATATGTAACCTTTAGCATCAGATTGTCAGCGTGACCTCCCATGATATCAGCGCATATTATCCAGTGATAGCTTTTCTTTGACATATTAAATTGTGTTATGGGAGGATGCACTGGTGTAACAAAGTTTGGACCGTGGATAGGTTACCTTATCATACCAAGGTCATCAACTGCATCAACAGCAAAAAAAGGCATCTTCAGAAAGGTCTGTGAAATGTTAGTCTCTCGTCTTGTCAAAGGTCTTGATCAAACGAGAGACTGGAAAGGACAGATGGCGACTGCACTAGAGGGGGCAGTTTGGGTGCTGAGCTATGACAAGTCCTCTGAGCTGGAAGAATGGTAGGTTGCTGCACTTAGGTGAGTTAGGGATCAAATGACAGCAAAGATGTGAAACCAAAGGGAACATGGCGTGGTTAGGCACCTTTACCCATTTAGAGACAGGTGAGTGGGAAACAGCCTTTCAGTGTGGATGGAATGGAGGTTACAAGCAGGTCAGGAGGCAATCATCATTCTAACACCTTCCTGCTCAGCGTGTGGTAGCTTTCATCAGGCAGACACTCACTCTCAGTGCAGCAATGATGATGCAGTGTCCAGAAGGAGCAGGAAGTCATGGATTCAACTACTGCTGACAAAAGACATCAGCTCAGTCTAAATGTTGCTAGAGGGCTGGAAAAATTAACTTGCTGTTTTTTGTTAATTTTTAAGGTGTTGAATAAGTTGGGCTATCCTACTTTCCTTGTGTATACTGAGTATTCTACATTTTAATTTGAATTATTTTCCTTATTCTCTGTATGAATGTGAGTGCAGTAGTTTAATTTGAAACATACTACATCTATCACAATGTTATTATCTCATGACTTACCCGCTGCAGTTGTGTTGCTTCACTTTCATAAATTTTCTTCAGTGGCCTCATGGGATAATAAAGCCATTGAATGCACACTTCAGAATTTGTATCTAATGCTTACAGAAAATGTGATCCTGCACTATATAAACATAAGAATTTTTATAATTTGAAATTTAAACCATGTCATTGGATATTTCACATGCAGCATTTATATTTTAGCCTTATCTGTCATTATCTCAGAATGATAATCGCAATGTCATTATAAACTGATTAAATTTTGACCGAATTTGAATTTAACAACCATTTTTGCATAGCTTATCAGTGAACTAACACTGCTCCATCTGAATGCACATGGTGGAGGTTAACTAAAACAAAATGATTATGAACAACACCCTCTCCCTGAGGGAGGGAACAGCAATGCTTTGTCGCATGACACATTTGGAGGTATTGCCAGATAACCAATCATTCTGAAGAGTAAGAAAATGGGCCAAGAGTTCACAGAGTACAGCTCTTGCAGCTGATGGCAATCACAATTAGCTGAGTATAAAGCCAGCATCTACAGAGAGCTTAGCACACTTTTATGCTGAAGAAACCAAACATACAGCTATCAAGTGGAGGGCCAGCTGATGTGGTGGCAGGACACAGCATTTCGGTCCCCTACCTTGGGCAACGTGGGTTCACCAGCGGGAGGGGAACTTTAATTCTATGTGGAAACTTCCACTATGGAAATATTGTCAGAAGCCAATCATGTGAACGAGTAATAAAACGAGCAAAAGAAATGCCAATGAGTGGGCGGCGTCAGCGTGCACAGCTGGCATCAATTACAATCAATATTGTATAAAGATGCTCTCCGTGCAATGCAAAGTCACCTTTTTTACTTTCAGAGCCTTCACACTACTGAGAGAATCTTCTTGGGTTCCTCCAAAAAAAATTTTGACGAGAGAGAGACAGAGAGAATGAGAAAGCTGCTGGAGCAGGCTGCTTCTCCCAGTCTCCCAGTCCAGGACAAATTTGAGCCAGTCCCTCCAGCTGTGATGAGGTATGAACTTGTTAGTCTGTACTTAATCGTACCCTAAAAGAGCAGTGGGTTAGGACCAATCCTAGTTCTGCACATTTTGACCTTCTGCCTTACAAGCTCGACCTGTTAGGGTTTCAGGTCAACTGCAAAAGATCCGGCTCACCCCCATATGCAGAGCATCTCTTTTTTTCAGGTTGGAGCTGGACTCAATCACCATACACCAAACTTGATCACCATACACCAGCTGATGCTGACCTGTCTGAGAGAGTTCGACAGGAAAACTGTGGCCCCACTGATATTATTTCAGAGGCTCCTGGGCATATGGCACCTGCAGCTGCTGTCATGTTGCTCGAGTTGCTCCATATGAGACCACTTCAGCATTGGCCTCACGATCGAGTCCCCAGATGCGCATTGCACACGGACACGCACCGGGTGATTGCCACTCCACTATGTCACTGCGCCCTCAGCCTCTGGACGGACCCTGCATACTACAGACCTGTGTGCCTCTAGAACAATTGTCCAGGCACATCGTTGTTTCGATGGATGCTTCCAGTATGCGCTGGGGGCCATGTGTTGCGGCCATGCAACTGTAGGTCCACCATTTTTTTACAGGTGCTAGAGCGGAAACCTATGCTGGTCAAGATGGACAGCATGGTGGCAGGGGGGTCTCAGCTCGTTTGCCATCTGCTCCTCCGGAGGCATACACGGAGGAATCGCTGGGTCCCATTCTTCCCCTGTGAGCTCAACCGGCAGCCTGCTCTCACTGCAGTTTCTCCTGGGAAAATATAGACTCCACCCCCAGCTGGCTAAAACAGCTTACCCCGGGGCATGCGTTTTACTGTGTAAAGTCAGGGAGTATGAGGAGCAGGTCTGTTTATCGCACCTCTCTGGCCCAATCGGATTTGTTTCAGCTCTCTCCTCATGACGCCCCCTTCCTGGCATATCCCCTTGAAGAATTACCTTCTTCTCTGGGATAGGCACCATCGCGCACCCACGCCCAGATCTCTGTTACCTCACAAGTGGTCCATAGATGGAGTGCGGTGGACTTAGGTGACCTACCGATTTGGTGGTTAACACCATCCCTCAGGTTAGAGCACCCTCTAGGAGGCATGCCTACACCCTGAAGTGGAGTCTATTTGCTGTGTTCTCTCTGAGGAAGAGCCCAGATATGCCAGATCAGTGTGATGCTATCCTCCTTCAACTGGCTAGAGCTAAGGCTGTCCCCTCCGTACTGAGGGGTTGGTGTTACGATCATCCTCGCTCTGAGGACGAGGAGGTGGCAGTGCGCTGGGAAAGCATTGCCTCATCATCCAGTTTCTAGAGGCACAAGACATGGATAATTAATCTATCCTGTCCCCCTCTCATACCCACTTGGAGATCTCTCTTAGGATAGGTCTGCTCGATCCACTTAACTCAAGATTTATGTCCAGGTAGACAGCTTTGCTGGTCATGTTGGCATCGGTCAAATGGGTTGGGCATCTGGAGGCATTTTTGGTCAGCGGAATGTGCCAGCAGTTTGGGCTGGCCCACTCTCACGTTTTTCTAAGACCCCTGTCCACCTAGGTTCCTACAGCATTCTTTTAGACTATGTAGTGAACCTGCAAGCACTGCCCACAGAGGAGGCAGACCCAGCCCCTTTCCTTGCTGTGTCCCATTCGCAATTTGCAATGCGACCGCATTAGAGCTTATGACTCTAAGCAGCTCCTTTTCTGTTACATCGGCAGACAGGCTGTGCTGTATCCATACTGAGGTTGGCCCACAAGATAGTGGAAGCCATCTCCCTCGCTGTGCCAGGGTGACCCGCGTCCCCCAGAAGTGAAAGCGCACTCCACTCAGAGCGTCGTATAGACATCTGTACAGCTGCAGGCCTGGCAACACCTAATACATTTGCAAGATTTTTTAATCTTCGAATGGAGCCGGTTTCCTCACGTGTGATGGGAAACCCCGGTGACTGAGTAAATTCGGTTTGGTGATGGAAAAACCCTTGCTGCACAGAGATGCGTGCGCTTTCTTGCTGTTTCAGCTAAGTTCCCTGCTTGGCGAACTCTGCAGAGTTCTTCCAAGGCTCCCATCATCTGACTCAGCGGAGGAGTTCATGTCTTTCCTTTCCGCTAACCATCTTTCATATGTGTGTCATCCTTCTCAGTGTTAGTCCATATATCCTTATCCCTTATATCCAGGTGGCCTCTGCAGCATCCTCCCTATCGGGACTGCACGGTTCCCAACATACTGCCATATCTTAAATTCCTATTAACTAGGTGCCTTTTTGCAATTTCACACAAATATATCTAAGCCTGAAAAGCTTCTCAGGTAAGTGAGGTAAGTTAGGGCCAGGGGGCTCGTTGGAGGGCTACGCCTCTGGTGATGATGGCGAACTCACACCATAGCCTGGCAAACCTCTCACCAGTGGCGTGGTAAGGTTCAATAGCTGTAGTGTTCTCCATACATTTTCCCATAGTGGAAGTTTCCACATACTGTAGCACTGAAGCTGCGCTCCCGCTGGGGAATGAAACGGTTACCAAAGTAACTCTCATGGAAATGTTATGTTCCTTCGCCACAGCTTTTGCCCCTTAGCTGACAGCTGTTCAAGCTCTTCAGCTTAAAAAGATGAGTCTGCGATGCACGGCGAGCATTTTTATACAACATTGATTGTAATTGATGCCAGTTGTGCACGCTGATGCTGCCAACTCATTGGCATTTCTTTGGCCCATTTTATTACACTTTCTGATGATTGGCTACTGATGAAATCCCATAGTGGAAGCTTCCACATAGCATTTCCATTCCGTGATGTATTTGGTTGAATGAGTGAATGACACTTAACGACTTTGGTCAAAATCATGCAATAAATATCCTTCATATTTGTGACATGGCTTATGAACCCCCCTTCAAGTAAAGTGTTACCTAATTGTCCAAATTAAGTTTTTCGCAATGCACATTACTAGTCAAAAAATATTTTTGATATATGTATGGTAGATAACTTATAATTTAGCATTTTGGTTTTTCCTTCAAATATACCTGTACAATTTAATACTGGTTTTGTGATCTAGGGTGACGTGTTATGATATATTGTTTTTCCACATACTATATAGTGGTAAAATGTGGAGATTATTATTACTATTTCTTTTTTTCTGGAAAGAATTCACTGTGAAGGGTCACTTCACTCAGGTTACTTACAGTAGCAAGTTTCTTTGATACAAAAAGTTTACATCATGCTTAGTCTCTTATCGTTAGCTATTAGTTAGCTAAGGTAGTTGTATGTGCAAGTTTTAATAATGCGAGCTAACTAAAGGGCTAATTTAGCACTATGTAAGAAATTATTTATCTTATTTCCCACTTTCTGATAATTTTATTAATCCATGAGACACATTTAGCTATGCAACTAAATCATAATCCATAATAACAAAAGACTATACTCAATAAGTGATCTTTTTTTAATCATATCTTCTATATGTGATAAAATTACGATTGTTTGAACACTATCCCAAAGTTTGTGTTTTTTAACAAGGTGTGCACTATATAGGACAACTTCTTTTTTTTTTTTTCAAACAAAACGTTTAATTGAGTGACAGTCATATAAAATAATAATATTTTTATACTGTATTTATCATTATTTTAAGATAAAGTTGTGCAAAATAACATTAAACTGAAATGAAAATGAACTGGTTTCTGAATAAATGGGACATCCAATAGGCTTTAAAAAGGAACAGGATATGGCCAATTAGTAAGTAATCCCTAAAGAGAAGGCACATGTTTAACAGAGCTAATGAAAAACAGAAGTCAGACTAATGTCACTGCTGACCCAGGTTGAACCTCTGACAGGGCCTCTGCTCGGGCAAAAGGGTGGACGGACTTCGACAGTGCTAAGCAGTCTCGATTGCATGAACATTAACCCTGCACTGCCCTCCCCTCCAGCACACATCTGGCACAGAACTGGACTAGTACCAACTCTCAGTGGGCAATGGCCTTCTTTACCAAGGCATGCTGGGACAGATCGAGTATGAGTGTGTCAATGCCAAGTTGCTATATTTACAGAGGTAGGCAGCTAAATGCCAACTATAATCAACCTCATTTCCAGTTTACACAAGGGCATTCACAATCAGTACACCCTTTCTAGCAATAAGCACATTTTAGGTGGTCATTAATATTAAATAAATAAAACATAAATATTAAATATAAAACTTTTAACATGTTATAGAAGTTACTCATGCTTATTAAGGTATAAAATTTATAATAAATGTAGTCTGTGACTGTTATATATCTGAGTCCTCTTAATGCCAAGGGGAAGAACACTAAAAATCAGCTTAAATGTGTAGAAGTGTGAATGCCACAAATGGTATTGCTTATAAAGACAGTCATGCGGCTTTAGAAGATTTAGAATCTGCTTATGCTATTTGGACTAATGGCAATTTCATGTGCTATTTCAGTTTTGGACATACATACAACCTATATTTGGAAATGTTGTACAAAAACAAGGGGCAAGGGGGTCCAACATTTTTAGTTTCTTTAATCAGTGATGGTGACTTGCAGCTGTGTGAGATAGAGCAACAAGATTCAGACTAAAATGAGAATCACAATGTTTTTGCTCAAAATGATGATCACGATGGGGCGACAAGGTGGCACAGTAGGGAGCGATGTCGCCTAATAGCAAGATGGTCGCTGGTTTGAGCCTTGGCGGGGTCAGTTGGCATTTCTGTGTGGAGTTTGCATGTTCTCCCCGTGTTCGCGTGGGTTTCCTCCGGGTGCTCCAGTTTCCCCCACAAGTCCAAAGACATGCGGTACAGGTGAATTGGGTAGGCTAAATTGTCCGTAGTCTATGTGTGTGAATGAGAATGTGTGGATGTTTCCCAGTGATGGGTTACGGCTGGAAGCGCATCCGCTGCGTAAAACAAATGCTGGATAAGTTGGCGGTTCATTCCGCTGTGGAGACCGCAGATTAATAAAGGGACCAAGAAAAAGAATGAATAAATCAATGAATGAATGAATGAATGAAGATCACGATTTTCTCACGATTCTGTAGATGTAAAATGAAGGTTAATGAGTAGGCTATTATTATTGTTATTTCTCAAACATATGGTAAAACAACACTTGGAATGGTAGATGTGAACAGATATGAACAGATACGTCCTGACATGTGCTTGTCATTCGTCATTGACAACATTATTAGACCATTTTTGTCACTGTTAAAATTAAACGTTTGTCCTCATTAGATTCCTTCTTGCATTATTCAATGTTATAGGCTAGAGTAGTTATTGACACTGCTCAACATTTATTTTCATGTACAACACCTTGTGTTCACTATGAAAGAAAGAAAAAAACGTATCAAATGCTTGTCGTAGGTGAATTATAACTAAAATGCGATATGATAATTTAAATGATGTGCTCGCCGGTTCAACTTTCACTTTCATGGCTGCCATCACAAAAAAAAAAAAAAAACATACATGGAAATCACACTTCCCGCGTGGCTCCAAAATGGTCGCTCTGTGCAACAAACTGAACGTTACATTTCACGTTATTCAGAGCCTATGCAGGTTCTGTTTACTAAAGTAGACATCACTGATGCAGGCATGTGTCCTCAGGCATATGTGAACAAACAGTGCATCTACTTACGTGTTTTTTCGCTACATCATTACATCATTCAAGACAGAAATGGCATTTTGGAACATTTTGGGGAATTGGGGCCATGTTACTGTGAAGACTTGTGCCCACCTTTACGCTTCTCTCCTAACCTTGAAAATATAGCTGGCTGAATCACAAAAGCTGAATTAAGATCGCGTGTAGAGTCGATTCAAGATCGCAATCTGTGATCGTGCAGCCCTAGACTGTGTCCACATTGATATCAGCTGTGGCAGATAATCAGAGTCTGAATAGACACAAAACATGATGGCATGTGGCCGGGTCAATGGCTGGTGAAGTCTTCAGGAGTGCTCTCTAAAGTGTCTGGTGGGTACTCCAGTAATGACTTGTAACTTTCTTTGTGGAGTTTGCATGTTCTCCCTGTGTTCGCGTGGGTTCCGTGTTTTCCCCCACAAGTCCAAAGATTTGAGCTAAATTGTCAGTAGTGTATGTGTGTGAATGAGAGTGTATGGTTGTTTCCCAGTGATGGATTGCAGTTGGAAGGGCATCCGCTGTGTAAAACATATGCTGAATAAGTTGGCTGAATATCAATCAAACAAACAAAAAATATTAAGTTAAACGTTGCATAACTTAAACAGTTTTAAAAAGTAAAATCAAAATAATTGTCTTGACTATTTGTCATTTTTTTTACAGTGTAGAGTCATTCTAACTGGCTTCATCCCATAGTGAATGCCTGTGGTCTCTCAAGACTCTATCAAAGACACTATTAAAACCAAATTTATGATGTCAAAACAGACATTATCATAGCACATTTTATATCAGATTTTTATTGCACGTTATTTATTTTCCTCTCTCTCTCACTCTCTGCATAAAAACATAGTATTTATGCTAATATGAAAATAATTTCAGGAACCTTTTGCTTTCCCAAATGCATATTAAACTGGTTGGATTTTTGCTTCATTCACTGTGTAGTAATAAGCAAAGAAAGAAAAGTACAATGCACCAAAGACTTTATACTCCATTAAATCACAGCCTTCTGCAGTTTGGAAAGGGCACGAGTCATATTCTAAGTCATATACTACGCCATATCCTGATGTTGTGATATGGAAAACGTGATATAGAAGATGAAACAGAAATCTGTTATGTTATCATAAAAAGTGTGAAATAATTTTAAGACAAGACAAGACAAGATGTGGCTTTCCACCAGAGTATACTGGCAAACAATGTCCTTGCCCAGTCCACATTTATTTTCAATGTATTAAAAAAATCTATGTCAACATACTTGTACATTTTCCTTTTTGAGTTCTAGAACAATAAAAATGAAACTGGATTGGAACATAAATACATTTTTGAGTGGGCTCCTGCTGTATCACAGCCACTCGTGTCTGTTATGTTTAGTTAATTTTAAACAAATGATTGTTACTATGATATCAAAATATCAGACAGATCCTTTTAACATCTGCCATCTTAGGCAGCACAGTTCGGAAGACACACTTTGTCAGTTTAAATCTAAACTAAAGGGACATCTCTTTGCTCTAGCACAGGGATCACCAATCTCGGTCCTGGAGGTCTGAAGTCCCTTCAGGGTTTCGCTCCAACTTGCCTCAAAACACCTGCCTGGATGTTTCAAGTATACCTAGTGAGACAGTTGATTAGCTTGTTCAGGTGTGTTTGATTATTGTTGGAGCTAAAATCTGCAGGACGCCGGACCTCCAGGAACAAGTTTGATGACCCCTGCTCTAGAATTTAAATAAAACACACATTTAGAAATCCAAATCAACTAAAGTATTTTTAGGCTGCATTAATAAGGGCTACTAGAGCAGTGTACACTTCCCAAAAATAAACTGGGATCTACTGTAAGTTCATGTTAGTCTGTCTGTTTCTCCATATACTGTGGTTCACAAAATCTTGGATCAAGCCCATATTCAGAGTAGATGTGCTGCTTTTCAGTGGATTGGCCTTCAAAAGTGGCACAGAGCACTGTCGTCTCACAGCAAGAAGGTTGCTGGTTTGAGTTCTGGCTTGACCAGTTGGCATTTCTGTGTGTAGTTTGTATGTTCTCCCCATGTTTGTGTGTGTTTCCTCCGGGTGCTCTAGTTTCCCCCACAGTCCAAAGACAAGCAGTGTAACTGAATTGAGCAAACTAATTTGGCCGTAATGAATAAATATGTATGTGTGAATAAGAGAGTGTATGGGTGTTTCCCATCACTAGGTTGCAGATGCATAACTGTGAAGACCCCTGATAAATCAGACTCTAAGCCCAAGGACTGGGTGAGCGAACCAGGAGGAGAAGACCCAGAACTTGCCTGAAAACACCTTGGGATTCCCTGCTGAAGCTTGAGAAATTGTCTGGGCAGAGGAAACTTTGGGGTTCCTTGCTAAAACTGCTGCATGAATGCACCAAAATGAATTGGTGATTTGATGAATCGGTTTTAAGTTAACTATAACTCCACCAGCATTCAACAATAACTCTCCTGCTTGTCTGATATGCTGGAATGTTCCACAATATGAAGAATGTTATGGCTTTCTCTTTTCTTCAACCATGTTGACTGACACAATCTACATTGTAAAAAGTACTATAAAAATTAAGATTACTTGACATATTTTTTTTATTAATTTATTGGAAAGCTATACAGGGAAATTTAGATTCATATTATATTTTTTTTAGCTTCAAAAGCTTGCAATACATAACTGGCATTCATCAGCAAATAAGCATCATGGTGTTCCAGGTTGATGCGCTTTGACATTGAAGAGCTGAAGTCATGATGGTATTAAATGAGGTCCTTACAGGCACGGATCGCATGCACAGCGAGATGACTGAGCTCCCTCTAACAGGGCCTTGTGGCAAGGTTTTGTTAAACCTCATTTTTTAACACAGGCTATGGGGAACTATAATCCTCTCCATGTCATGCACTATCAAATCTGAACCTGTGGGCATAGATGTGGTTGTTATTCCATGTAAAGCATGAAGGTTTACTAAACCACGTAAGCATGCACACTATTCCAATGTCTGTATGGGAAATGAATACAAAATTAGTTCCTGAACTCTTGAAAATATCCCTTAGGAGAAGGGCACCAGTTTACAGATTTGAGTCACACCAGTTGTTCATTATCTTTTATTTGATTCACCCTGATCTAGATAAAAAAAATGTAAACCTAAATAAATATTGAATAAATGGATTATTGTGTAATGCGAGCAATCAAATTAATTACGGGTTTTGAGACTGTTAGAAGCCAGTGTAACCATGAATTTTTCAGTACTACCACTTCTACCAAAGCAATTTTGCCCATAAATATGTCTGGAGGTCTTGGATGAATTTTTAATGGGCGAGCAGAGAAGATGAAAGGGGGAATGGTAGGATCAGGGGGACACGAGCATTGAGCTGCTGGCACAAAGCAGAGAGGCCCCTCACCTCCAATCTTTCACAGTGACATCCTCTATGTCTTATTGCTGTAATTACCCTTTAGTTTGTCACAGGCCCGCTCTCTCATTATCAGGACATGGAACAGGAGGTATAGCAAACCCATGGGCCGGACAGACAGGAGGTGCTCAGAATGTCACCTTATAGTGGTTTTTGCATGTAATCTTGAAGCTTATATGCTGTTCATTATAGGAAAAGAACACATGGGAAAAAAGGAGTTGTCATTCTTGTTGTTTTAGATTCTAAGAATAGACACATCTGTCTTGGTTTAACTTATGTAAATGTTGTCCCTCTCACACTGAAATATATTAAATAGTTAAAATCTATTGAATGTGTGGTTCTGATTTTAAATCTTAGATGTGTCATTGTAAAATACCTTTTAAACACAATATTTGCATGCCTTTACCAGTCACTTAGGTAGTCACTTGTTAGTCAATGTGTTCAGAACTCCTAAATTATTTGTGGAGCAGATTTAACAAGCTGCTGGAAACATTCCATGAAGATTTTATTCCAGACTGATAAAAAGCGTGCAAATCTCCTGTTTCAGCACACCCTAAAGGTGCTCTATTAGATTAATCCAGTGGCTGTGGAGGTAATTTTAGCATAGTGAATGCAACGTCATGCCTCAATTTTCAAACTGTGTTTATGATGTTTTTAATTTTTTGTCATATTCTGCTGGAAATAGCTATCATATGTTAGGTGTATTATGGTCATAAAGGATCATAATAATCATTGCTAGTCCAATCAGATATCATTGCTAGGCCAATCAGATGAATTCTAGCCTCTAATAAATAAACCCATTCATCCTACCTTCTTTATCTTCATTTTTGAAAATAAATAAATAAACATACACCCATGTCCTCCTTTACCAGGGGGAGCTCTTAAGACCTACCTGATCTCAAACCCCTGGTCATGCTACTGTACATGACCAGGCGGGAGCTCTGGGCTCAAGTATTTCTGAGCTCAGGGTTCTCTCCCGGGACAGCATGCCAAATCTGCAAATGATATCAAGCAATAGCTAAGTGTGAACATTTGAATTATCATGGTGTCGTGTTTCCGCTGTGTATTTCAAAAAATGGTGCTTCAATAGGGTTGTCCTTCCCTTGGCTTGTTATATCCACTGGTGACAATTCTCTGTAAACCAATTGCATTTAGCAGTGATTCTAGTTACACCACTTTGGTATCTTACAAAAGGGTTCCAAAAAAGTTGTACACTGTGGTTGGCTTTTTTGGTACAGTAGAAATGGAAATAAATGAGCATCGTACTGTACTTTACAGAAGGGTGGAAATGAGCCATAATGCAGGACAGGACGGATCCATGTTTTCATGATGTTTATGCCAAATTCGGCCCGTACCATCCAAATGTTGCTGCAGAAATCATGATTCATCATCCCAGGCATTGTTCTCTCAGCCTTCTATTGAACAATTTTGGCAACCTTGTGCCAAGTGTAGCCTCATTTTCCTGTTCTTAGCTAATGGAAGTGGCGCCAGTGGGGTAATATGGTACTCCTTCTGTAGCCCATTTTCTAGTTCCAAGGTTTGATGTATTGTGCATACAGACATACTTTTTCAGCATATCTCGATTATAATGAGTAGCTATTGTTGTCTTTGAGCTACTGTTGGCTTTCTATAACCTTGACTCACTCTGACCATTCTTGTCTGACCTCTGACAGCAATAAGACATTTTTCCCCACAGAATTTATGCTCAGAGGATATTTTCCATTTTTTAGACCATTATCTGTAGAGATGGCAGTGCATGAAAATCCCAGCAGATCAGCACTTTACAAAATGCAAAGACCAGGCCTTGTGGCACCAACAACGCCACAATGACACAAGTCACTTAAATTAGATTTAGGCCCAATCCCAATTCTACCCCTTAGCCCTTCCTCTTACTCCTGCCCCTCATTTTGCGTGTTCACTTGAAGGGGTAGGGTGTCACAGTTCTCTTGAGCTTGAAGGCGTAGGGCTAAGGGGAAGGGCTAGATAGCCCTCGAAACAGAGATTTTTCAGGGCCGCACTCGAAACCAAGGGGCACGAAAATTTCCCAGAATATACCATCTACATCGGCAGCATGGCTGCACATGGAAGTATGGAGATGCATATATTAGTATTTTTTGTAATTATCATGAATTTTTACAACAAACAAGCATATGTTTTAATACTTTCATAATGGCGTTCGTATTTTACCATCATGCTTTTAAAAAACGCCAAAATAAAAAAAAAGCTGAATTACGTTAACTATAATCCATAATAATAACTCCAGTATAGCAGTCCCACAACATACTTTCACATCTGATACTTGATGACACTTGAATACCCTGTCAGAAAAGTCTAGTGGCTGGGAATGACTTTTTTAACAGTGTCTGGTATATTGTTAATGTTGTTTCTGTGTATTTACATAGATGAAAATGGCCAGGATGTAAATGCAAAGTACAGTTACAAGATTATTGCCACATTATATCGTTAGGATAACATGATATCATTGCCTTCAGTGATTTCCTGAAGATAAGTACCATAATGTATCACAACTGGAATAACTACACCAGTCGCTATCCCATATGTGGTGTCAGGGTTCTGCCACTATACTTTTGTAAATTTTTGTTTTGGTGGCAGAGTCCAGACACTAGCTCTTGTCTAGTCCTGTGTGTTTGTGCTCGGCTTGAGTTTTCTCAGGTCGAGCACTCATTTTGTCATTGTATGAGTGCCAATTGTAAGCATGCTTGGACCGTGCGCACTCCCGCTTGATACGGGCACGTGAGGTCTGGGTGTGTTTGCGATTGCGCGCTCTCGTCCTGGTGTTTGTGTTCATCTGTCTGCAGCGTGGTGTTTCATTCCCAGCGCCTAAGTCTAGTTGGTTTTGGTTGGCACTGGGATGAAACATGCACGATGCGTGTGTGAGTGCATGATAAGATGTTCTATTTTATCGTTTGCTTGTGTCTGGTGTTTGTTTTGTTGTCTAAGCACGTGGCCCTGTGTTAACACCTACCAGCCTGCCCAGTCAAGTTTGTTTGTTTGTTTTTTTGTTTTGTTAATGTTTTCCCCTCTAAGGATTGTTTATTTAGCCTTTTTATTTTATTTTATTATAAATAAAACCCTTATTTGTCTGCAATTGATCCTCGCTCCTTTCCCCCAACCCGAAACCTTGACTGTAAGAGCTCGTTTTACATATGATTATGTGTGTAGGTGTTGTAGTGCTGTCCCATTTCTTAGGGGTAAAGTTTGAAGCCCTTCCCCTTCACACTCTGTTTCAAGGGCCAAGGGGAAGGGGAAATGGTAGGAGTACAAAAAATAGAATTGGGATTGGGCCTTATTCCTCATTCTGATGATTGTCTGACATGTGACTGAGTGAATAGCTATGCGTATTCTACAAGAAGGTGAAAGTGTTCCTAATGAAGTGTCCTGGTAGTGTACTTTGTCAGGGTCAGTTAAGGTGTGAATACAATTGGGATATTTAAGACATTTGGTTTAAATGCATATTAACTGTTTGAGTTGTCCAAATAAATTGCAGACATTACTAACATAATATGTGTTAATTTGAAAAATGGTAATATTGCTTGTGTTTGAATTTGAATTCGATTAGAGTAAAACAATTTATATTCAGCACATTATGTGAGCACAGCTTGTGTCCTTGTGTCTAAATCAGATTACATTTCTTCACTCATTTTTCATCCTGGGCTGAGGCCAGAGCAATTCAGGAGAAAAACATCTGGCACAAGGACGACACCGCAACAGTTTCCCACCTGGGATCTCATATACACAATCCATTAGACGCCTTTCAGTCCCACAACCAGCCATTTAAATTACCAAACACATGCCAGAGCTTGCAAACAATAACACCAATTGTCAGCGACGCATTGAAAATGCACAATTCTCTTCATTAGCCATCCTTAAGTGAAGACACACTTCCTGCCGCAGTACTGATTCAGTCTGTGTTTTGAAAGCCAACCAAGTATTAATGGCATTATAACAAGAGCTATTTATGGTATGAGATTGAAATTATATTATTTTTCAACACTTACTTTTTGCCACTAAATATTGGTCTTTTTTCTGTCCAGATCTTTTTTTTGGCACATGGTCCTAGATCACATTTCAAGAATAACACTGCAGGAGCAGGTTTAGGCTATGGTCCTATGCAAAGAATCATCTATTAATGTCATTGATAAAATGTAGAAGTTCAGGTTAGGGCTACTTCACACTACATGATTTTAACCATTGGTAGATATCTGTGCTGTTCAGACTACATGACTTTTTGTGTTTTTATGTCAAAATGGAGTTCACACTATGCTACAAAACATAAATGATCCACAAGAGGAAGACACATGATACACCATGTGACCTCAACTCTCACTTAACAACCAAACTACAATGAATAACACTATTAACTGCTTGTGTAATGATGACCTAATCAGCAAACATGCATGTGCAGGGCCCATGCTGGCTTTTTGTGGGCACAGCAGGCAACAAAATGTCCATACCCTATCTAAACAGGCCCTGTGTGGGCTAGCCCAGGTATGCGAATGGCACGGTGGATTGTGTTCACCGACAATGTTTTCTAAAAATTGTCCTGAGCCCATATTGTGATATCCATTACAGTAGAATTCCTTTTTGTGATGCAGTGCTGTCTAAGGGCCTGAAGATCACGGGCATCCAATATGGTTTTCCAGCCTTGACACTTACGCACAGTGATTGATTCTCTGAATCTTTGAATGATATTATGGACTGTAGATGGTGATAACTTCAAACTCTTTGTAGTTTTTGCTTAGAAACTGGCTCAGCATTGGGGAAATCGGTGATCCCCTGGCCTCTAGGAGACACTGCCACTCTGAGAGGCTCTACCATGTTGCCAATTGACCTAATAAGTGAAATATTGGTTCCCCAGCTGTTCGTTATATGTACTTTTGACTTTTCTAGCCTGTTACTGCTACCTGTCCCAACTTTCTTGGAACGTCTAGCTCTTGAAATCCAAAAATGAGCCATTATTTGGCCTGAAATTTCAAAATGTCTTAGTTTCAGCATTTGATATGTTATCTGCATTCTATTGTAAAAAAAAATGAGATTTGTAAATTATTGCATTCTTTTTTATTCACATTTGTACAATGTTCTAACTTTTTTTTTAGAATCTAGTTTGTATATGGAGTGGTATGAATCCGTTTTAAGACAAATTCTTGCCATCTAATAACATAATATAATCTACATTGTCAATCACAATTATTGGTCTACAATAATAATAATAATAATAAATTAATCTACAATAAATGTATAATCTACATTGTTAATCACGCATATCAGCCCAACACCATCTTAATAAGTATACTTTGACAACTGACAGGCATATTGTACAGGGCAGTGGGTTATTCTATTTTCTTTCTAAATGCACACACTACATACATTATGTATGATTTCGACCCTGTGCATCTTCAGACTCTCCTCAATGAAAAGAAATTTGCAAAGTACACTCAAAATTTACCCCTAAAAAATGGGAAAGAACTACAACACCTGCACACGTCATCATACACTGTAAAAAAATGCAGGGTTTCACACAATTCATTCATGTTGTCCCAACACATATCAATTAAGTTAACTTAAGACTTTTAAAAAATGTATGTGGATTGAACATAAAAAATTAAGCTGCCCAATGAAATCTCAAGAATTGTGTTGATTCAGCTTATTTCAACACTTTTAACAAATTTATGTGGATTGAACATAAAAAATTAGGTTGCCCCAATGAAATCTAAAGAATTGTGTTGATTCAGCTTATTTTAAATAAGTAGTTTGAACAAGCATGTGTATGCCATAACGACCTCTTGCTTCACATAGTTATTAAAGTTGCATTATTTTTTGGTATTTACAGTCTCTTCAGGAAATCACTGAAGGCATATATTGTGTTATCATAATAATATAATGTGGCAATAAGATAAGCCATATTCATGAACCAGACACTGTACTTTTCTGACAGGGTATTCCATTTTCATCGAGTGACAGAATGTTGTGGGACTACTAACAGGGGTCATTATTATGGATTATAAAGAGATTATACAGTAATGATTTTCAAAAAAAGGTTTATATTAAAATAAAAGTGTATATTAAACTTAAAATGTATGTGGGACTCTTATAAAAAACAAGTAAAGCAGCAAGGTCAAAGTCAGCCGCACAGGTTAGTTTTCTTCACATTACGAAAGCAACAACACTTTAGAGCTCATCAGAATGGGTAAATCTTCATCCAGGACCCGCACAATCAGCACTGGTGCCCCCCAGGGGTGTGTCCTCTCCCCTCTGCTCTTCTCTCTGTACACGAATGACTGCACCTCAATGGACTCCTCTGTCAAGCTCCTAAAGTTTGCAGATGACACCACCCTTATCGGCCTCATTCAGGATGGTGACGAGTCTGCTTACAGACAGGAGGTTAAGGAGCTGACTCTCTGGTGCAGTCACAACAATTTGGAGCTGAACACCTTCAAAACAGTGGAGATGAGAGTGGACTTCAGCAGAAACCCCCCTGCTCTCCCCCCACTGAGCATCATGGACAGCACTGTGGCTGCAGAGGAGTCATTCAGATTCCTGGGCACCACCATCTCTCAGGACCTGAAGTGGGACACTCACATTGACTCCATTGTCAAAAAAGCTTATCAAAGGCTGTACTTTCTTCGTCAGCTGAGGAAGTTCAACCTCCCAAAGGAGCTTCTGAAACAGTTCTACGCCTCCATCATTGAATCAGTCATCTGCACTTCAATAACTGTCTGGTTTAGCCCAGCTACCAAATCTGACCTTCGAAGACTACGTCGAATAGTTCGGACTACTGAGCGAATCATTGGTACAACCCTCCCAACTCTCCAAGAACTGTACTTATCCAGAGCGAGCAGAAGGGCTGCCAAAATCACTCTGGACCCCTCAAACCCAGCACACTGCCTCTTTGAACTGTTACCTTCTGGTCGACGCTACAGAGCACTACGCACCAGAACAGCCCGACACAGAAACAGTTTCTTCCCACAGGCAATCCATCTCATGAACACTTGATGATAATAATCGTAGAACCAACATCACTACTGCTATACACTTTTTACACACACATACACTTATTTAACAACACACTTTACATTTCAATTTGCACATAACAAAAACACTTGTTACACACACATCCACTTATTTAACAACACACTTTACATGCCAATTTGTACATAACAGCTGCACATATAATGTTGTATATAGTAATACACCTGTACATACACTTGTCAATTTGTATATTTGCATTTAACACTATTTTTTGAATTTATTTATTATTTGTTGTTTGTCCTGTCTCTGTAATTCTGTTGCACTGTAGAAGCTCTGTCACAAAAACAAATTCGTATGTGTGAACATACCTGGCAATAAAGCCCTTTCTGATTCTGATTCTGAATGCAGAATTTGGGATATACTGATTATGCATTTATTCAGTGTCACCCCAAAGATAAACAATAAAGCAGACCCCATTGACAGATTATTTTACTTTATTTTACTTATTTTTTGTTAGGGCCTCAGGGTGGAGCAGTGAGTAGCACGATCGCCTCAAAGCAAGAAAGTTGCTGGTTCGAGCCTCGGCTGGGCTCAAAGACATGTGGTATAGGTGAATTGAGTAAGCGAAATTGTCTGTTGTGTATGTGTGTGAATGAGTGTGTAAGGATGTTTCTCAGTGATGGGTTGCAGTTGGAAGTGCATCCACTACATAAAACATATGCTATATAGGTTGGCAGTTCATTCCGCTGTGGCGACCCCAGATTAATAAAGGGACTAAGCTGAAAAGAAAATGAATGAATGAATGAATATTTTTTGCTCATCTAATAAAAAATGCTTCTTGATTTAAGAATGTTTAGGTATTTGGACTAGAAACAAGACAAGTATAGTTTATGTATGATGAAAAGTATAATCTAAAAGTATACTAAAGTATACTTTTTTGTGAAGTTATAACTTAAGTGACTGTAATACAAAATTCACAATGTCAAAAGTACCACTATACATGTTATTTGGCACCCAAGACTGAGCAGGAGTCACCTAACCAAAATCTCCATATTAAAATTACCTTCAGATCAACTTGGTAACTTCCCAGCGTTGTGAGAATGTGTGTGTTCAATGGGAGTTAATCAGCCGCACCATTCAGTAATGAACACACACTGAGTGCAGAGGTCTTTACAATTCCCAATGAAGCCATAGCTTTAAAGTTTTTACACTAGGCCTCGCAGTCAGTCAGCGATAACACACTAACCAGAACACTCCTTCTTCTTTCTCTTTCTCTCTTCCAAGCCTTCACCTCTTTGCTCTCTCTCTTGTTCTGTCTGGCTCTCAATCTTTTCACATCAGCAACACTTAGCTTCCAGGCCTCACTAAGGCATGAGACTGCTCGTATACTTTACTGATAATAAATTTATGAACCAAACCTAGAAGGGAGGAGTATTAAACGAGCGAACGAATCGCCGCAGTTCACTTTACCAAGCCGGCATATCCTTTTCATCAACAAAAATAAGTCTTCAAAGGCAGTAAAAGCATGCTTAGAAAGTAAAGGGCCATTTGAGAGAGTATAGAGAGAATTGTAGAGGTGGGGGTGGGATAGATATGATCCAGTACGAAACACCCCACCACACTCTCATCTAAAAGCTAAACCCAGCCTTTGAAAAACATACAGGGCCTTTAATAATTCAGTCTTTGGAGAGATTGAGTAGCTTCTTTAGCGTAAAAATCTGCAATCTCCTGACATAAGATCAGTCCCCATGGGGGCTTCGTGCTGAGTCTCATGCAGGCTCCTTGAGTTCTCACATCAGTACGCATTGCGCTCCGAGACACAATTCTGCACTTACAGCATTCCCAGTGTTCCCTTCCAGATCAATAATTATTGTAATAAACAATGACACGCAAATAGTTTTACGCACAACCAGTCATCATTTTACAAGTAGGTGAAAAAACAACAAATTTGAGAAATAGAGAGAGAGAAGAAAAAAAAGAATTATTAGCAATTATTGAAGTTGACTGCCGACTTAACTGCTGTGCCCCACCAATACTAGGCTGTAAATATTTTACAAATTTGCACCCTAAACACATTCATATTTTATCAGGTTTTTCAAGCAGTTTATTCTCAAAGCAAAGTGTTGGACTGCATAATTATTTCAGTTTAGCATGTTTTTTTTGACCTATTACTTACATAAATACAAGAATTTGAGTTATTGCTCCTCAGAGGGCTAATTTGAGCTAAGGCATGCATTAATTAATATAACCTAGATGGAAAAAAGGATATCCCTAAATAAGCTCTTGGTGAACATCCAGGATGATTGCCTTCTTCAAAGGAAATTGGGACAATTATTGCGCAGAAAGGTGCTTCATATTTTATGCTCTCAGAATCGCTCCCTTCAAATTGGCAGGTAGCCTGCCTTCACACAGATCTCAGGAGAATGTGTTTCACATCTATCAGTAACCAAAATAATTATGTTGCGTTGCAAAGAAGGCCAGAAGATGCATGCAAAACAACATACGGCCACATTAAGTCAAATATCAATTCAAGGACATGCTACAAACACCTTGTGTGTGTTATTGAAAAAGTCACACATTTGCTGATTAGGATACAAACAAACTTGCAAACAGGTTATGCTAAATTTTAAATACCGACATATAAATATTTAGTGTCCTTTTTAAACCCATTGCTTTCTTGTTATAGTCTTAAGCCCAAAATTGGCTTTAGTTGATAGGAGTTTTAGTGTGCATAATGTGAATTTTGTTATCAGAGCTGGATGTGCGTACTCTACTGGTATCACCCAATTTTCCAACTCACACATGGGCTTCAAATTGTTTTTGCACTTCTTTGTTTGGCCACAAGGTGTAAAGACTTGACTGGGACATTGTTTTTAAGTAAGAAAAGGAACAATTATTGACAAACACTTATGTGAGTGAATTCAGTTCTCTAGTTGACCCTCCTGTGTGAGCTTTTTTTATTTATGTGATTGTTATTTAGGGTGCTGTCACACTAGCACTTTAAGTCTGCACCCCGGTTCGTTTAACGTCAGAATACGATATGTTTAGCTAGTGTGAACGTGACTTCTAAACTCAGGTGCGCACCCATGAACCGTACCAGACTCCACCTGAAAGAGGTGGTCTGGGGTAAGGTTTATGTGAACTCTGGTACGGTTCACTTGTAATATGAATGCAATTGTACCAAATACCAGAAGTAAACCACCAACTGTACAACAAACTTTCGTTTTGTGTGTATATTTGTGTATGTCACCTACCTTGACAACAAGTGAAACTGACCCAGTACAAACAGTGATAAAGTCTGCTTGTCTCCTCCAAAAACGACTTCTGCAGACATCATGTCATGTTTTGAACGTTTTTATTTTATTTTCTCTGTATTTTGGTTTTGGTAACAAAAGCAAAAGATTCAATGAAAGCAGAAAAAACATGATATGCGGACGCCTCCATTTTGGAGCTTTGCTTTCGTGGCCATCACCTAGCAACAGCTGTACATAAAACAGCAGCTTGATGAAGCAAACGTACTGGAGGTCAGAAGGAAAAAAGACCGTGTGAGCACAAACCAACCGAGAAGGTGGCAAGGGAGATAGTTGAACTTGGGTATGGTCCAGGCTATTGAACCAAGTGTGAAAGCACCTTTAGTTATTGTTGTTGTTGTTGTTGTTGTTGTTGTTGTTGTTTTTCTATTTTGACAAGTCATGTTTATCTCATGACAGCCTATATGACTTATCTATTGTTTGTTTGTCTGTTTGGTTTGTTTTTTTTTCATTTATTCATTTTTTTTATCTTTGCAAATACTCACAAACTTCCTATATTTTGAAATATTTGATATTCCGATTCTCAAATATGTGTAAGAACATGTATTTTGTATTTATTTCTGTCAGGATGCTTTAATATCACACACAAGGAGACTGAGAGTTTAACCATTTTACACATACGTTTTCAATACTCTGGTTAAATGTGGCTGTTTAACTGGGAAAAGAATAGAATATGTTACATAAACAGTGTGTATCTGATGTGAATAAAGGACATTGTCTGATTATGTTTAAAAAGAATCATTACTGCCATCTACATAGACTTCAGCTTGTATTTTACAAACCATATATGCAATGTTTTAGTAATTGTGTGTTCAATATTTATCTGAAACCTAAAATAAATGACAAGCACCGTGCCTCTGTCTCTGGCGTAGTGCGTGCCACCGCGGTAGAGCAGATTTTAATTTATCAGCTGATCATGTGACACATTTTAGCATTCTAATCACACTGGTGTGATCTTAAGCTTCAGAGACCAGCCTAGATCATACGCACCAAATGGTTAAAAACTAAATATTAAATAGTAAATTGTTTAATTGTTGTAATTATTGTGTGGTAATTATTGTGGTAATTTTCCATTTCCACAGGCCAACTGCCTCTTGTGGTTGGGAGCATTTCTGTTACACTGCGGCAATTCAGTTGTATTGTGAATTTATATTTGCTTTTAAAATTGCACAGTATTTTGGCCTAATTCAGTTTTGTTTTGGACTTATTTCAAGAATTCACACTTAGCTGATGATTGATTATAAAGCTTGTTTGGCATGCTGTCCCGGGAGAGAGCCCTGAGCTCATAAAATCCTCGAGCCCAGGGCTCCCTCCCGTTCGCAAGGCGAGAGGAGAGTTTGAGCTCAGGTAGATCTCGAGAACTCCCCTGTGGGTAGCTAATGAACAGATAGTGGTCGCTGTCTGATAAGATAACTACTTACTAGCAGCCTGTCTATGGTGCCGATTTGTATCAGTCAATTAACTTAAGTTGCATGTTTTTGGATGGTGGGAGGAAACCGGAGAACCCGGGGGAAACCCACGTGAGCATGGGAAGAACGTGTAAACTCACAGCTGGCGCAGAAACGTCAGCTGGCTTGGCAAGGACTAGAACCAGTGATGTTCTTGCTGTGAGGCAACAGTGCTAACCACTGGGCCACCGTGCCACCTATCCAGGAAAGGAGGAGGAGTAGGGGTGGAAGGGGGGGTTCTTCAAAACGAAGATGGCTGTGATATGGAACTTAGGGTGTATATATAGTGGCTTAGGAATCATCTGATTGGTGAATCATAAATTGGGTAATGCGGGACCAGCTGCGAGCAATCATCTGCACGTGATCCTCTCGAAATTAGTTTATACAACTTCACTTCATTGTGCTGTGGCTTGTTTCCACCGTGTTGTGAACTTATGTTTGTTTTCAAATTCCATTGAGTTGCGTACATTATTGGGCCATGGAAGTAAAAGACTTCAAATGCAAAAGCCTCTACTTGCATATAAAATTTTCTTCTAAAATGCTAATTTTAGAGTTCAGTAAATTTATGGCAAAAAATATATAAATGTATTTTTTTTAAAGATAAATTTAATGATATTTAAAGATAAATAACCGAACATAAGCATAGAAGGCTGAGGGAAATGCTCTTTTTAGAAGAAAATTCAGATGGCACTTGCATCTGAACTCTTAAATTTAAGTTTAAAAAGACAGGGCAAACGTTTATGTGTGTAGATGCAAACATATACATGAAAAAAATCACCACTTTAGAGTACACTTTAGGTTTAGATGTCTCAATGCCAACTGCCAGTGGAAGGTTTTTCTGCCAGACCTTGTTTTCTCTCTCCTCCTGTAACAAATGCATTGTGTGCTCATGCTCACCCAATCCATCACTCCTATTCCGCCATGAAAAAAACACTTTCCAGGGGTGTGTTTTTTATTTTTGCCAGCACTGCTGTTCCTACAGCACTCGAGAGACCGCGCTGATGGACACTCTGGTCAACGTAGGCAAGGTGCTGAGGGATGAAGGAATACACTACCAACGTGCATCTCCTCCAAACCCCCACACCAAAACTGCCTCCCCCAGCCCACATCTCTCTCTGAAGACCACTTCTGTGTCCCTTGGGTGTCATCCTTATGATAACCTGTGCACTATTAAATTCCCCAATGGGCTACAAGTCTGTCAGTATGCAGCCGTGACACACAAGAAGGATGCTTTCTGGAGAACATATAGACATTGAGGTGTTTATGAGTGAGCAATGAAGAAGCAAACAAATAAACAGGCTTCACAAAACAGAATGCTCAATGACAACTTGAAATACCACTAGGGCAAATAATATGAGCGTACATAATAAAAGGGAAAGAAAATGTTTAGGCTACATGTGCATATTCATGTGGGTTTCATTTGGGTTTGAAAAACATTTAGACATTTAAAATGTATCAATGTGATTGAAAAGATTCATTAATTCATTCATTTTCTTGTCGGCTTAGTCCCTTTATTAATCTGGGGTCGCCACAGGGGAATGAACTGCCAACTTATCTAGCATTTGTTTTACGCAGAGGATGCCCTTCCAGCCACAACCCATCTCTGGGAAACATCCATACATTTTCATTTACACACATACACTACAGACAATTTAGTCTACCCAATTCACCTGTACCACATATCTTTGGACTGTGGGGGAAACCAGAGCACCCGGAGGAAACCCACGCAACCAACTCCACACAGAAATGCCAACTGACCCAGCCGAGGCTCGAACCAGCGACCTTCTTGCTGTGAGACGAACATGCTACTCACTACGCCACCGTGGCGCCCCTGATTGGAAAGATAATACAATATAATAATATAACAAAAAAATAATACATGAATTAATTTAAAAAGATGCTATATAAAATATAACATATATAAATAAAACATATATAAAAATGTTTAAAAATAAATTTGTTAAAAAATTGTTAGAATAGACGGCTGTTTATATAATCCAATATGACAATTAAGCTATTGTAATATGTATTATAATATAGAAATTATTTATTTAATTATTGTAACACATTTTTTAAAAAGACTACTACTATTGTTGTTGTTAATAATAATAGTAATAATAATTTTAAAAATAAAGACCAACAATAAACTATCATGTAATTCATAGATGACTGGGGATACGATCCACCTTTTAACACAGGCTACAGTTTCTTCCCATTTACACAGCCAATTCCTTGCCTTTTTTTTTAAAAAAGACACTATTCTATTGACATTGCATTGAGAGAAGATGTCATTTACATGTTTCAAACCTTGCTTTTGTGCAAGCTCCCAGTAATCTGGGGAGATGTGTGACTATGCATTTGCACCAATTATGCTCTATTAAACCTATTCAAATTGCAGTCTGTTCCAGGTTCGCCCTGACAAAGTGAAATTTGATTTCTAAAACGTTCTCTCGTCTTTTCTGCACAAAGAAGCCGTTGGGGATCGAGGGAGCGATCGCTGGAGAGGGAAGTGGGCTGGAAGGCAAATCTAGGTGATGTGTATGTTCTTAAAGTGCCCCTGGGTCTATCTTGGGTAGGCAGGATCTGACAAAAAGATCTGTAAGGAGGAAAAAAATCCTCCACTCTGCTCAAGCATGGGAAATTAAGCCCAGGTAAAGATTCTTACTTAAAACGCACTCTCAACTCTTTCTCTTCTCCATCTTTTCTCCCAACAGTCACAGGAGAAATTACCAATTGTTTCATTAGATAAACTCCCAGAAGCACCTGCCGTTAAGACCTGTAGGTTCTGGCTCTGGCCCAGACCGGACTCCCTTGGGTATTTGTTCAAAGGCAAACTCTGCCGAGCCTCCGGGGGATGTTTAACTGATTGCAACAATGAGTATTTAGAGTATTAACTTCTGTGGGAATTCAACAAGTTTGCTTCTGTCAGAAGCTGAATTTAACTGTCAGCTAGATTTACTTTCAAAGGGTCCTGACAGGATGTAATGACTACTCTTGACGGGTGTTTTTTTTTACTATTATTTCTTCTAACAATCATGCAATTGTTGGGTGAAGCGAGAAGAATTTGAAGTCAGAAATGCTCTGTTTATCAAGTTTGAATGATAAAGCGATGATTGTCAATGACTCCAGCAGCAATGGAAATTTAATGCCTTGCTTGACTCTTCATATCAAAACCAATATCGAGAGAAAGATGAGGGTGTTTCATGAGATGGAGTATGAATTATTTAAGATTTTCTGGTGTGAAATATTGTGGTGAAGTATAATATCTTTTAGGTGATATCATTTCAGTGTTTTTATAGAGCTATTAATGCTAGACACTGAAGGTTAAAGAATTAAAAAAAACTAACAGAAATCACCACAGAATGCAGCCACTTTTTTATATATAGCTATATCTATCTATCTATCTATCTATCTATCTATCTATCTATCTATCTATCTATCTATCTATCTATCTATCTATCTATCTATCTATCTATCTATCTATACATACATACATACATACATACATACATACATACATACATACATACATACATGTAGTTGTACAATTATTAGCCCCCTGAATTATTAGCCCCCTCTTTATTTTTCTCATTTGACGGAGAATTTTTTTCAACATTTTTCTAAACATAATAGTTTTAATCACTCATTTCTAATAACTGATTTCTTTCATCTTTGTCATGATGACAGTAAATAATATTTTACTAGATATTTTTCAAGACACTTCTATACAGCTTAAAGTGACATTCAAAGGCTTAACTAGGTTAATTAGGTTAACTAGGCAGGTTAGGGTAATGTATAATGAGGGTTTGTTCTGTAGATTGAGAAAAAAATATTAAATATTTCCCAAATTATGTTTGACAGAGCAAGGAAATTTTTACAGTATGTCTGATAATATATTTTCTTCGGAAGAAAGTCTTATTTGTTTTATTTTCGGCTAGAATAAAAGTATTTTTTTATTTTAAAAAATAATAAATTATTAGCCCCTTTAAGCTAGAGTCAAAGGTTTATACAGAGGGAACTTTGGATATCTCTTTTTAATGCTTAATTCAATAAAAATGTAAACACTGAGGAGGAGAAATATTGATTTTCAGCTTTTGAGAATATAATTTTGTTACAATTGTGTAGGAACTATATATCCCTCTGAAAAACCTTCAGAACTTTGATGTGTGTGTATATGGCGCAATGCGTCTTTAAAAATATGAACTGCAATTGAAATCTACTGGCACAAATTGATAAAGTGGGATCAAAAGAAACAATGAATATTGTAGTTTGTTCATTTTCTTTCCATTAGACATGAGAAAAAAACCCAAATAAATATTTATTAAATACAATATATTTTGCAAAAGAAATATATATGTAACTGATTAAAACAAACATTGCGATTAATGATTGGATATAGCACTCAAATGTAGGCCTATAAGTGGAAAAAAATGCCCTGCAAATACATTGACAAATGATGGAATATAACAAGAGCTTTACAAAAGAGAACAGTTATGTGTCAGTTGACATCAAACGACAAAAACCTGACTGACACTCAAATAAATCTTTGAATATGTTCAAAAAACCTTCTGCTGAAGGCTCCAAAGCTATACTGCAGCGCCCTCTGTCTTTTACAACCGGTACAAAACACTTCCATATAACAGAGACCCAAGTATATATTACAAGTCACATATTAAGACCAATCAAAAAAATATTCTCTTTTATAGCTCCTCCAGCTTTCTGACCTCACGCAATCATCAAAGCGTATCAAACACAAGCAGACCCACCACTTTGTATCCTTGAGAGCGAAGCGCTGCGTGCCTAAAAACTGTTATTAGTTTGGAAGTTCCATAATTCAATAAGTTTAGACTTTGAATAATTTATGACAGAAAAATGTGAAAGTTTAAGAAGCCATACGGCACAAATAAAAGTTGTTGCCTGGGATAAAAAGGCCTGTCTGCATGGCGTCCCGCTGGTGTGTAATTTTCGGTGCGCAGTTCTGGCCTTTTCCAGCCCTGTTTTGGGCCAATGATTTTCTCTTGTCTCGGCGCAGCGCTGACCTTCTGAAAGGCAGCTGTGTGGTTAAAGCAGTCAATTTTCAAGGCCCTTGTAGCTTGAATCAAAACTCCATTATAGATTTTACCTCCGGGGGAACTGGGGGCCTTGCAAGGTTTTTCACAATTTTACCTGTGGAAAAAACCTAAAAGGACGTCAGCTCTCCAGAGGGCTGTGCAGGGTTGATGGGGGATTGCAAGGGACCGAGAGTGCCAGGTGTGTACCCCAGGACACCATCCTCATCTTCATGTGACACGCAGGGGGGCAGCGCAGAGCGAAAATGGAGCTTTAAAAACATTCGGATGGCACTGAACTCTTGACATGACAAGGCCAGCACCTGAGGGAGAGAACGAGAAGAGGGCTCAGAATCCGAGAGCAGCTACGAGAGCTTTAAAACACCTCCTAGCGGGAGAAAAAAGAAAAAGAGGGAGAGAGGCGGAGATAAGCCAAAGAATGAGGGTGGGAAAATGGAGGCCTCCGAAGAATACAAGTAACAGTTATTAAAACAACCAACAGTTCTCTTCCCTTGAACCATGTGTACTAACAACCCAGGCGGGGGCCAAAGACTCAGCCAGATCCTATCAGGACATCTGTCACTTTGTGGTGACAACCTCCTTTAATAAGTGACAGGGCCTTGGTGCTTGTGGGTTCGTGCTGGGGGAAGGTTTCTCCACTCGGAGCAATGGCGAGGCCACTGCAGCCATCAAAGTCATTCAGCGGATGCCCTTTTTAAAACAACTTGTCCCAATTACAGCCAATCAGTGCCCGGAACACACAGGCAGGGGCATCTGACATCAAAGATGCCAAGCGAAAATGCCCGCATGAGGTTCGTGTGGCAATTAGACGACTTAAGCTGCGTTTCATCACCAAATGTTTTCAAAATAAGTCTTCATTTAGAGGGAGTGAGTAAGAAGAAAGATACTGAGAGAGGGAGATGGAGTTTGTGGGGAAAGGAGGGGGAGATGCCCTTAAGAAATCATTAAAGCATAATTACTGCTCATCATCTGTGCAAGTGCTTACAAAGTGCCAGTTCTGGATTTGTGCTCTTTCCCTTGGGCAACACACACACACACGCATAAACATACACACAGACACAAATAAATCCAAGGCCATACCCCAGATAAAAGTTTTACAATCAATCTCTCACTGGGTTTAAAATGCCCAATTAAAATCAGAGCTTGAGCATCTAGAACAGCTTGCCCTCGTCTCAAAAGCAACACTTAACATCTTTTTTATACCAGAAGTCACTCTTTTTGTTCTTGGCTAATAAAATGTCAACATGCATTTGTTGTGCATTCTGTCACCTGTCTCCATACAGTTAAAGAAGATGCTAATATTAGCGTAGTAGCTGTAGATTTGCGTTTTTTCTTTTTTTTTTCGTTTCGTTTTGTTTCGTCATGTTTTGTTTTGGCCACGGTGGCGCGTGAGTAGCACGTTCGCCTCACAGCAAGAAGGTCGCTGGTTCGATCCCCGGTTGGGGCAGGTCCCGGTTGGGCCAGTTGGCATTTCTGTGTGGAGTTTGCATGTTCTCCCCGTGGTTGCGTGGGTTTCCTCCGGGTGCTCCGGTTTCCCCCACAGTCCAAAGACATGCGGTACAGGTGAATTGGGTAAGCTAAAATTGTCCATAGTGTATGTGTGTGAATGAGAATATATGAATGTGTTTCCCAGAGATGGGTTGTGGCTGGAAGGGCATCCGCTGCGTAAAACAAATGCCGGATAAGTTGGCGGTTCATTCCGCTGTGGCGACCCCGGATTAATAAAGGGACTAAGCCGAAAAGAAAATTAATGAATGAATGTTTTGTTTTGTTTTGTTTTGTTTTGTTTTGTTTTGTTTTGTCTTGCTTTGCTTTGCTTTGCTTTGCTTTGCTTTGCTTTGCTTTGCTTTGCTTTGTTTTGTTTTGTTTTTTTGTATGAGTTCATTACAAGTTTCTATCACTTCAAATGTCACCATACACCTCACATGAAAAAGTACTATAGTAATTTAATGAGCATACTATAGTGTTTTTGAGCAGTACTATTGTAAAGTTGTTTATATTATAGTGAAATGATAAACTGTATTAATTACTGTAGTATACTTTAATTTTACTACAGTAAACTGTGGCGTATTGTAGTATACATATACAGTATACATTTTATTGCTGTGCAAAACTGCAGAATTCGGTTATTTGTTTATATTACCATAGCTGTTATACCATAGTAACTATGTATTATCGTAATTACCACACCATACTAAAAGTACTTTACTATAGTATTGTTACACCGTAAACACTGAATTATTTACCATAAAATTGTTTTGTTTTGTTTTGTTTTGTTTTGTTTTGATTTGGTGCCACGGTGGCGTAGTGAGTAGCACGGCAAGAAGGTCGCTGGTTCGAGCCTCTGCATTTCTGTGTGGAGTTTGCATGTTCTCCCCGTGGTTGCGTGGGTTTCCTCCGCATCCTCTGGTTACCACAGACATGTGGTATAGGTGAATTGGGTAGGCTAAATTCCCAATGAGTGAATGAGTGTGTCTGGATGTTTCCCAGAGATGGGTTGCAGCTGGGAGGGCATCCAATGCATAACACATATGCTGGATAAATTGGCGGTTCATTCTGCTGTGGCGACCACAGATTAATAAAGGGACTAAGCCGAAAAGAAAATGGTTCAAGTATGCCCGTCCTTGACAAATACTGTTGTTTTTATGTTACTTCTGGTTAACACAATATCTAAAGGGGACCATTAAACATGTTATGCATAACATATATATTAGGTAATTCAGTATGAACACAACATTTAAGTCAGGGTCTTTTTTTTTCAACCAAGCACCTGAGCATTTTCAAAAAGAAATTAACAGCATCTGTGCAGAAGATCACTATCACGTGTGTTCTCTCAGCTCAAAGTGTTGTTAAATCTGACAGTAATTCATAAGAGGTTAAAACCCAAAAATAGTAGCCTAGTCTGCCGACCATTCTAATATAAATAATCTGGACATGAATGATCACCTTAAAATGAACAATTGAAGAGTTTGGTTGCATAACGCCATAAACGTCATTTTTTGACATTTTGATTTTATTATTGGATGTACAGTAACAGTACATCACTGTTCAGAAGTACCTTAAACTATGTGTGAATTTCTGCAATTATTACAATTTATGAATGAACATTTACGGCCTACTACAAAATGTACTTTTTTTCACAAAAATCGATATCCGGTTATAGAATGTTCAGAATGCTGCACGAGCTCAGCATCCCCTGGGAAGAGTCACCGCCAGCGAAGTGCTCCGAGTTTGCTCATTATAATGATAATATCAGAACAAAAAACATATATTTTTAAAAAGAGGATTCAATTGGTTAACTAAAAACAGTTCTTAAACTTAATTGTGATTAGTTATAATTAGGGCCACACGGAATCTGCGCGCGCAGAATTCTGCAGATTTACGCAGATTTTTAGCCCATCATTGATTCTGTTTATTTACTTGTGTAAATGTGTGTAAATGTATATTTATTCATTTTTTTGATTAATTGTTTACTGTAAAAACAAAGACAGAGTAATCTGCTGTAACCTATGTAAGTCCATTTAAACTAAAAGATAGCAATAGCTATGTGAACTTGAAACCGTAGGTGCTGAGTGCTTATGTGTGTTTGCATATAATAAAAGACAATCTTTTAGTGTTGAATGATTTTTAGGAATATGCACAGTTTCTGATTGTTTTGTGTATTGTGATGAAGCACTGATATTATGCTGCATAACTCTTTATTTAACAGCAGCAACTGAATCTCCAGTTGCTCACTTCAGTTGCGTGTTTTATTTTGAGTAATTGGATTAAGATTACACACAGATTAATTCAAGATTACTCAGATTGAAGCAATCCGTTTCAGCAAATGAGTGACACGAGTTGAATTTACTGCACTGTCATTTAAAATAACATACTATAAAGTACATTACAATAAATAACTGTAAACTGTATCCTTTTCCTGTTTATTTGCAGAACATTTTTAATTTTTAAATGTTTTTATTCATTTAAAACTTAGTATTATTAAAATCATAAAAATGTACTTCTTTCTTTAATGTTAACCAAACAATATGCATTACAAAGAGGCTATGTAAAAATAGGCAACTTACAGTAAATGGATGGAAAGTGTATGTTTAAGCATAAATCTTATTTAATAGGTCTATTTTTACAGGGAAAGTTTTTCTTGGGACTGTTCTGTGCATCTAGCATGGTCCTAGTTGCTGCTTTATTGTAGGTGTTGTGCTGGGTGCTTGCAGGCTGTCTTCTTCTTGGGACTGTTCTGAGAATGCATATTTTGAAAGCGCACATGTTTTTCTTCACAGATCGCCTTTGGTTCTCCTTTAATATGTGTCCTGGGCCTAAAGCTGGTCAAAGATTTCTTAGTTTCCTTCAGCTCCTTCGACTCATGAGTGCTGAAAGGGTTAAGATGGCCACCCTCCACTATCCATTTGTGCTGCAAGGCTTCATGTGGTTTCATTCTCTTCTTGGGGTCCCACCTGTCATGATTAATAATACATAGTCACCACACCATATGATAAATCACAATTTGATATTTTGTAATTATCTATAAAGTAACCTATTTTTAAAGCATTTGTCATTAATCAACCTCTCAGGAAAATATCATGAGGCTTTAAATTTACAAAATGACGTTCAAGGTAAGGAGTTGGTACATGACCACTGTAGTGGACACCATGGAATAATTTGTTACACACTGCATGACTTCAAATTTGTTGGATCACCATTGTCGGATCACCAAGTATTTTTAATAATTTGCCAATGGTCTGTTCTCTGTTGTGTAGTGGGGGAAAAGGGGGAAAAAGATTATGGATGAGGAAATGGTAGGTGAGATGCATGGAACACACAAGGATTGTTCTTTGCTTCTGGTAAAAGTTATTGTAAAGCTGATTTGTTTTTCAAGCTTGTGGTCTATAACCTCTCCCTGAACTCTCTGCCGCCCTGTATTGCTCTCCTATTGGCTGGAGGTCATCGCTGATGTGTTTTTCAGTCAGAACTCTTTCACATAAATTGTTGTTGAATCACCGACAGGTCCAAATATTTTGCATGCTAGATATTTCACATGTGCCAGCGACACGTCAACAATTCTCTCAGATCACATCTTTGATATTTCACACTGTGTGACTGTCACTCATATAAACAAGCACCAATTTGCTGATTTCTGGCATTGATCTGCAATTTCACAAAACCTGTCTGCGAGACACAAGAAGTGAATAGACTTTAAATCAAATTAAGTATATTATATTTTATGATTCCTATAAAATACATCACTATATTGTGAAAATCCTGGAATTTCTTTCTCCCGTTATTACATTTATTTATTTTTTAGTGTATTAGATACAATGCAATGGAAAAACCCAGCCTGACCTCACAAAGAAACTTAACTAGTTTTGTCAGATTAGTGGCTAATTCATTTGAATTCGTACAAGTTCAGTCAGAGGCAGGGGCGCCGCTAGCAATTTTGGGCCCCATGAAAAAATATGAGGATGGGCCCCTACTACCAAGCTAGCTATCCAACTCTTTGTCTGCAATGTAGTTATTTTGACCTATGCAGTTTATTATTAATTATGTCCACTACTTATCAGTATTTAGTAAGAGAACGGCCATGACTGTAGCTAGCAGATGATTTATTGTTCAAATGTAATGAAGTACAAAAAAAGGAACTAATCAAATATTCACTGAAAATTTTACATTTCTAAACACACAAAAGACCAATGTGTAACTATTTAAAAACTGTACGGCAATAGTGTCTCATATAATGTGCAATACACTGAAACAGTGACAAAAATCAATAAGACACAAAATTATATTACAATAAGACCCATAAATAAGCTGAGACCCATAAATGCTGAGTGCATCATCCGGGTAATTAAAGTGCACTTATTATTTGTAGAGTTTTCAGTGTGAACGCACTACTTACACTATTTATACTACAAAATGGCATAGAATAGTGCATAAGTATGCGATTTAGGATGCAGCTGAGGTTAACCTCGAGGACATCGCTGCTTTGACAGTTTACCTGACGATCGCACTCAACAAAGCATCAACTCTCTTCTCGCTACTGACGGACTGAACCATACAGTGAAAGGAGGGGGGTGCAATTTGACAGTGACAGACACAAGAGGCAGATATAAGCCATATATTTTTTATTTTATTTCTTATAAATAGTTTTACTTGTAATTTAGAGATACATTCATAATTTATTTACATTATAGTACTGTTATTAACTATAAAGCAGATCTCTGTGGGGCCCCTAGAGTGCATGGGCCCTTAGAATCGTCCTAACTTCCCCCCCCTTAGCGGCGCCCATGGTCAGAGGCATGACACCCAACCCCATCCCCAAACCCCTGCATTGGGGGGATAAGCAAATCATACTAAATTGTACAAACAAAATCGTGCGAATTCGTATGAATTAGCCACTAAATCTAAAAGTTACAAATTGCCGTGAGATCATGTTGGAAAAACCCTCTTATAGCCATTTTACACATACACTGCATGAAGCAAAATGGTATATCAAATCATTCTGTTATATCTTTCACTATATAGAATAATCTTTAAAGTTTTGTATAAAAAATCCAAAGTCCTAAAATTATTTTATTAAAAATAAAAATACATAGCTTATGCCTATTCATGTCTTGCCAAGTCACTTTATTTTTCTTATTTTTTTTAGAACTTGAGTCCTGTCCACTACAGTGGACATTACATAACATATAAATGAAATATATTATTTCAAAACTGTTTCCATTTTACGTGCTAAACAATGTAACTCTGAAGGAATCCGTCTCAGGAAAATATAGTAATCAAAAGACACATACGTCAAACAGCGACGGATAAAATCCAAAAAGGAATAATCAGTGGTCCCCAGAATGCCAACCAGTGGTCGAGATTTAAGGAACTTGTGGACTCTAAGATGGCTTCTCCTTTCTGTGCCCTTTTCTTAGCTTTGATTAAACAAGACAGACAAACAAAAAGTTCAGCAAAAAAATGACAAAAGCTGGAAATGCACAACATTTAATTGAATGTACTAGAGTTTACCAAGGAAGTCAGACCAAACTTTAGATTTTTCAGTCATATCAGCAGGAGGAAATCCAAGAACCTTAAAAAAGACACACACAGTCATTATAAACGTGTGGATTAAATTGATATTTGCTTCTAAAAGCAGATTATCAAACACTGCCTTTACCTCTGTTATACAGGACAGCTGATCAAGCTCATTCCTGCCAGGGAAAATGGGTCGCCCAGTGTAAAACTCTGCTAGGACACAGCCAAGGCTCCACATGTCCATGGCAGTGTTGTAGGGCTGTTGCAATAGCACCTCAGGAGGACGATACCACCGAGTTCCTATGTACTTGTAAACTACAGCAGATAAAGAGAGAGAGAGAGAGAGAGAGAGAGAGAGAGAGAGAGAGAGAGAGAGGAGAGGAGAGTAATGATGAAACCTCAAATCTTCTCTAACACTTCTCTCACATTTAAAGCATTTAAAGCCTCATGCGCACTCTGACACTTAGCGGTCAAACTTACTGCCAGGTTTTTGTCATTTTTATATTTTTAACATTCATGCAAGCTTTTTTTACTGTCAATGAACAAAGTGAATGTGCAAAACCACTCACTGGCATAAGATGGTGCTTAATGAAAAATAGTAATACCTCAGTACACAAGGTGACATCGTGACCTTCTGACACTGATGCTTTTACCTTGTGTATTTAAAGCATAAGATTTTCCACTTTTGTCTAACTTTCTCTATTACAGCACTCAAACACCTGCTCAAAAGTTACAAGTCATAAAAACAAATTAGGTGAGACTCATCATCGAATACTATTTGATCTGCGATTCATTTGCGCTTGCCTAGACCAATTCAAGTCATGGTTTACAGTAACCTCAGCAGCTTAAGGAAGATGAACAAAACTACCAATCTCACTGTTCACTGTTTTATTGATTTATTTATTTTCAGTCATTGGCTGTTTCCATTCACTAATTTTTTATGCACATTTTGAACTACTGCATAAAAACACTTAATGGAAATGCAAATATGTGAAAATGTGCATAAAAAAACTTTTTATAAGCACAAATGAGTAGGATAAGCTTATTATCAGATTAGGGAAAAAATGCACATATAAAAACATTTATTGCACACAAAAAAACTGATTTAAGCTGCGGTCACATTATAGTTTCGTATAGTCGTAAGGCGCTGTGTTAATGGGTGGGATTAAACAAGATGATTAGATGTTTAAAAAGCAAGCGATTTGGTCCATATATTACATTTCTATCCAGAAAGGGTCATGTTTTGATCTTTGATTGGTCTTATGCAGTCACATGTTGTGATTTTGCAGATCAGAATTTACCAAGCTTGAACTTTGCACCGCAGTGAACTGCGAAACTTGTCACACAAACTTGCCTTTCCGGTCTGACGCATTTGCGTGCGTATGAATGGAAGTCTATGGGGAGAAATGTGCAGTGTGACCGTGGCTTTATTTTGCCAAAAAAAAGTCACATGATTTTGTTTTAACAGGTCATGTGACACCAAAAATGGACAATGTAAGACAGCATTAATGGACAAACCAGCGGGCTGACAACATTGCCCAACATCTGTATTGATGAACAAATGTTCATCATTTTAAGTCACCAAAAGCCACCTTGTTCATTGTGTTTTATCTTTCCCACATAGCAAAATTTCTCTGGCCCACAATATCAGGTTTTGCTTGGCCCACATGCTGCAGTGGATTACGGTACATGGCTGGACCAAATCTTGCTTCCAGAAAAGGGCCAAACATGGACCATATTTGGATTGAGTTTCAGCCAAGTCTATAACTTATAACTGGGCCTGAACTGGGCCAGATAGGTTGGTGTGTCACGATTGCAATGAAATTGATAAACCCATGAAGCATTGCACTTCAGGGCACACTTTTTTCTCAAAGTGACCTGATTGGTAGATTTTTTTTCTTTACTCAAAAATTATTTTATTGTATTTAAAATGTGGGTCAATACTGGCCAAACTTATGTGACCCACATATCAATTTTTAAAAATGGGCCAAATACTACATTTTACATCTGGCCCAAATCTTGTCTGCCACCTTAAAGACCTCGGCCAAACCCAAGCCATGTTTGGCCCACATACTATATGCCAGTGCCGGATGAATGCCTGCTGTGCCAGCTTTATGTCAAATCTGGGCCAGAAGTCTTTGCTACTAAGGCTTCTTGACTTCTGAAGCACAGGTAATTTATTATATGAAAAAAGGCCTACAGTGGCTTCTCCAGCACCATAAAATAGCATTTTTCTTTTTGATATTTGATGCTAGGTTATCAGGAAGTGACGATTTACTTCTCTTTGACTCACTGAAAGGAGATGCTTGGAAGGCTTTATTTGCAAATGTTTTATGTGATAGTCCAGTTTTGCACATAACTTTAATTCAAATCTTTGGATGGAAACATAGCTATTGTGCAGACTCGTTAACGTCCTTTATTGTAGTCCTGAGGCATTATACATTGGTGATAAATGCCTGTCACAATCATCCTGGTGTAAATTAAACCTTAAAACTCAACTAACCTTGCTCATCCTCATAGCAGCTGATTCCAAAATCAGCCACCTTGATGTCAAAGTGCTCATCACTGCTAACCAGGATGTTGTCCTAGAAAAACACAAATTATTTCACTGCAGATCTTCCAACAGTCGAAACCAAACAGATCTGAATGTTTGTGACAATAAAAAAAAGGTTGAGTGTTAGACAACTTACAGGCTTGAGATCAGCATGTATGATCTTCTCATCATAAAGGACCTGTAGGCACTTCAGCAATGAGCAGGCAAAACGATGGACCAGAATCTTGGAAAAGCCCTGGCGTTGGTGCTTTTTAAGAAGCGCAAGCATGTCTGGTCTGTGTAGACAAACACACAATTGCTGTTGAACAATCTCAGTTTCTGCTACATGTAGCCTAGCAATGTTTGAATTATTTTAAGAATTCTGGCCAAGTTAACTGCTAATCTCTGGTGCGTTCACCAAAACCATTGTTAGCGAATAAGATTGCAAGTTCTTTCATTACAAACATAGTTCAGCGATTCTGTGTTTCTCCAATCCATGGTTCTCCAAACAATTGTGAACAGCTTCACAATCTTGTGTGGTTAAAACTACAATTTCTAGACTAAGGATGCTACTGATTACTTGATGATCGATTAATAGTCGATAACCCCTTTAATCGATATATATTTTTGATGGTCGATTGAGCATGGACATAAGTTATGCTGTACCATGTGAGACACACATCCAGGACTTCACCTATTACATAGTCAGGCATACTGTGTGCAGTTTATGTTTCCTTTTTTCCTCTGAGTCAAATAATGAGAAAGAACCAAATCTCCTACCACAGCTATGCTGATGACACTCAGATCTACGTAGCCTTACTGCCTAATGACTACAGCCCCACTGACACCCTCTGCCAATGCATTGATGAAATTAACAATTGGATGTGCCAAAACTTCCTTCAGTTAAACAAAGAGAAAACTGAAGTCATTGCGTTTGGGAACAGAGATGACGTTCTCAAGGCGAATGCGTACCTTGGCTCTAAGGGTCATACAACAAAAACTAAGGTCATGAATCTTGGTGTGACTCTGGAGTCAGATCTGAGTTTCAATAGTCATGTCAAAACAGTTAGTAAATCAGCATACTATCATCTCAAAAACATTGCAAGAATTAGATGCTTTGTTTCCAGTAAAGACTTAGAGAAACTTGTTCATGCTTTTATCAGCAGCAGGGTGGATTACTCTAATAGCCTCTTCACTGGCCTTCCCAAAAAGACAGTCAGTTAGTTGCATCTCATCCAGAACACTGTGGCCAGGATTCTGACCAGAACCAGAAAATCAGAGCACATCACACTTGTCCTCGGGTCTATACACTGGCTCCCAACTACATTCAGACTAGATTTTAAGCAGAAGTAAGCACAATTACTTGTCTATAAATCACTAACTGTCCTAAGACCTCAATACGTTACAGATATGCTACTGAATACAAACCTAACAGATCACTCAGATCTTTAGGATCACATAAACTAGAAATTCCAAGAGTTCAGTCAAAGCAGGGTGAATCGGCCTTCAGCTACTACGCCCCTCGCTGCTGGAATCAGCTTCCAGAAATTATCAGATGTGCTCTAACATTAGGCACATTCAAATCAAGACTGAAAATACACCTGTTTAGCTGTGCCTTTACTGAATGAGCACTGTGCTACATTCGACAGATTGCACTGTTGTGTCTTTCTTTTCTTTTTCATTCTTTTACAACCTGTTTTAACATATTATATTTGTCTGTTTTTAATCATTTTTTTAATTATCTGTTTTTTTATTTTCATATACTTGTCTTTTTTATCCCCGTTTATGTAAAGCACTTTGAATGGCCACTGTGTATGAAAGGTGCTACAGTATATAAATAAACTTGCCTTGCCTTGCCTTTTTGAGTTTCTCTCTTAATGTTGTGTATTGCGGACGCATAAAACCCTGATGTGATGCAGGGGATATTCACTATATCTGCTGGCACTGCAGTTAATGCACAGGGTAAGATGTTTTCATTTTGAAAGTCATTCACACATCCGGTCATGTAATATGACAATTTGTCACTTACGTAGACATTTCATGCATTAAGGTTAATGATCAATTAATGATCAATTGATCAATTGAGCATTGCTCCTAGCTATGTTCCATCATGAGTTTTTCCCCATATGCCCTGTTCCTTTCAAACAATTTCCCATCCACTTTCAATGATTTTAAGAGGATACAGTTGTCTCGCTCACATTTTATGTAATTTATTCCCAAAGTTATTTTATTACAGTTCAGTTTTAACCATCTCCAGGTTGACACATGCTCCTTTCCAAGTGCAGTCACTTTTAAGATTTACAAGTGAGTCTGGGAACACAAAACATATACTTTAGTGATTTCAGTTTAGATTTCTACTGTATCTATATGCAAAATTTCTCTATATATTTGAGTAAAATTTCCAAAATTGTAATCATAACATGCATTCAGATGGTTTTTACAAATTATTAAAGGTGCCTTATGTAATTTTGATTCTTTACAGCATAAAAATACCATAATATATGAGCAGATATTTAAGAAACAAGTGAACATACTTGTTTATCTTAACCTGCTTAATGTCAGTTTAGCCAATTACATTTCAGGACATTGGGTTGCCTTGACGGAAAACGGTGTATTTCAATCAATCATTCAGAAAGGCTCAAGCATGCATCTGTGACCGAAATGCGACCTCTGGTGGACAGTAGCAGACTCCTAAATGAGACAGATTCAGAGTTCAACACGAGGTTACTTATTAGCAAATAATAGGCCTGTAAATATTATGAACATAAACATTAGGTGAGCAGGTTACATTGTAACCGTGTGTCCTAACAACACGCTTCATGACGAGATACGCTATGATAAGCAATTTGGTTGTTTGCACCAGACGAAACGCTACAGAAATTTTAATACAGCCATTCAGAAGCACAGAATACACTCACTCACAAAATGGTAAGCTTTATGATCTATTTAATACATATTTACATTTTTAACATTATTAAATGTAGGCCTACATGCAGAATCACTCATATGTGTTTAATTCTAAAGTTCAATCTCAAACGATTTATTTTATTTTCAAGATCTGAGGTAAACTATCTGCTGCTGCTTTCAGTATATGGCATTAAATTTCATGTAAAATGGCATTCAAGCTCACATTGTTAGCATTTAACAAAGTTTTCTGTTGTTTACCTGTGAGAAATAGAAGCCGTTTCTCATATATCGAGGTGTTGGTTAGGACAAAAACTCCTTGGAAAATATTCCTTTGTGTGCTGTTCCTTTGAAAAACTCTTCAAATCCACAAGAAAAGCATCTGTTTTGGATTTTATCTAAAGAAGTTGCTACTCGACCCTCCTTGAGGAGTCTCAATACAGAAGTTTTACTCATTAATTAATGTGGATCAGACTATGGATCGCTAGCTAGTACTGCATTGTTTGGGAAACGCACCCCTTATCATCTGCTGAAATATGTTCTCAGTCACACTCACCCCAGAAGCTCGAAGGTGATGCAGAAATGGTTGCGGAAGATGAAATGCTCTTTCATTTGGATGACATTGGTGCTGGTGTCTTTGCCTTTCTGAACCAGAGCCTCCAAAATCCTGACTTCTGTCTTGTATTCTTTCCTGATACACAACAAAGTATTTTCTATTTAAATGCATTTTATTTTAAATGAACCATTCATTAATTGTATAAATAATGAAGCCTTTATCTATGCAAATTGTAATTAAGAGACTCACCAGGCACTTATCATAATTTTAATAGCAACCATATCATTGGTCTTGTGGTCCAGACATTTAAACACCTGTGCAAATGTTCCTTTACCCAAAACTTCAAGAACCTCATATCTATAGGCAATGTGGTCATGAGCAACCTGTGAACAACACAACAGAAACATTTAATATGCAAAATCAGAAGCTCACAGCTACTACTGGAATATTTTCTGTTCATTTTGCTGCCGGGTTAAGGGTGAATTCTCTTTATTGGAATAGGTAAGTTAATATACAGATATGGTTCTTGGGTTTATTGCAAGTGTGCTACAATTTAAACGTGAATCAATATTTGATGTTCAAATATTTACCGGGGCTGTGAAATGTGTAAGATGTACTGTACATTTAGTGATAGTTTCATTATTAGTAGTATTTTTTATTGTTATCATTTACCTAAACAGTTAAATTATATGTTAACGAATAATAAAAACAATTACCATAATATACTGCCCTTTGTCGTCATCATGCTCTTTGATCTTCTCAGCCTTCAAGCCGAGGTACCAGATCTCAGAGTATCCCAGGATCTCCTTTCGCTCCAATTTGGTCAATTTTTTTCCATATTTTCTTATTACCTCTGTTAGGAAAAGACAAAAACATTGAAAGACAATATAATCATAACCTATTTGAATTAAAGATGATCCAAAAGTGAAAAAAGAGAAAGTGAATTAAATAATTCAGTAAAATAAATAAATAAATAAATAATAAAATAATAATAATAATAAACAATACCTCTGTTAGAAAGAGGATCCTTCTTTTTCTTGTCCTTCTTTCCAGATGGACCATTTTGTTTTGAGGTGCCTGGTTTTTGATCCTGCTGGGGGACAAAAATAAAAAGGATGGTGGGGTGGTGGATTATGCAAGTGCTCTGCTTTCAATATTTAGTAGGTTTGTGAATATATAGGTTTGTGACATGTGAATTACGAATAACTGCTTTAATTGAGTGCAAAAGAACCTGCATAGACATTCTGAGAGATGTATGGGAGTTCTGGCTGCAGATTGGAGGGAAGGTTTAACATTCGACCATTCTGCCGGACAGGCTTGACCCGTGAGTCAAAAAGACACAGTAAGGTAAACTGATGTTGTGAATTGAAGAAGACACAAACCAGAAAAAAAAGAGTGCTTAAAAGGTTCTGCTTTAAAGATACCAGAAATTGGGTTATGTTATGATTGTATATGAATAAAAGGGCAATTCTTCAACTACAGGCACTTTTAGTCTTGTGAAAAAAAACTTGTTCAAAAGTAGTGTAAGATAGCCTCATAAGTTTAAACAATTTGTCTAGTTTTAAGATCTGTGAGAGGACAAACTTAGACAAATTGTTAATATTTAATGTTTTTTTTTTATCGTGAAATAAACAAATGTCATTTCCACCACATCTTAATACACAGCTTTTATTTCAAAATGAAATAAATAATTCAACAGTCAAAAATTGTCTAAAGTCATTTTTGTATGTAGTTTAACCAATCTTTTCACAATTATTAGTTATACTTTTGTCAATGAAATAAGTTAGTCCCTAAGGATCAAATGCTGAATTGTACACCTGTCACATTTAAATTTAATGTGGTTAATCTCTTAAACTTGCTTATAAAATTCAATTCACAAAATTACTAAGCATAACCACACACACTATAGTAAGGCTGAAATTGATCCAAAAGAAAGAAAAAAAAACGTATTTGTCTAACAGATGAACAGTTACAGTGCATATACTGTGAATAACTGATTGTTATATTAATATACATTAATATACATTAATTTTAAAATAAAAAGTATTAAACATCTACAGGGGTTGGACAATGACACTAAAAGGCCTGGTATTAGAGAACAATAATTCATTTGTGGGATGGCGCAGTGGCTAGCACTGTCACCTCAGGTTGGTTCAAGACTCAGCTGGGTGAGTTGGCATTTCTGTGTGGAGTTTGCATGTTCTCCCCGTGTTGGCATGGGTTTCCCCCACAGGCTAAACACATGCGCTATAGGGGAACTGGGTAAGCTAAATTGTCTGAGGTGTATATGTGTTGTATTTAAGGATGGTTTCCAGTGATAAGTTGCAGCTGGAAGGGCACCTGCTGCGTAAAACAAATCCTGAACAAATTGGCGGTTCATTCCGTTGTGGTGACCCCTGATGAATATAGGGACTAAACTGAAAAGAAAATGAATGAATGAATAATTTATTGGTATTGAGTCAGCCTTCTTTTGAGAACAATATATCATCAGTTCATCTTGGGAATGACAGATACAAGACCTACAGCGATCAGAGGGATTTTGAACAATTCTTCTCACAGAATAGTGTTTAGGTCACTACGTGATGCTGCCCGAGGAAAACATTTCCTGACTCATTCCCACAAAATACTCTAAAGTATTCAATAATGTTTAGGTCTGGTGACTGTGCAGGCCATGGGAGAAGTTCAACTTTACTTTTCATGTTCATCAAACCACTCTGTCACCAGTCTTGCTGAACATTAACCTTCAGGATGCAATTTTTGAACCACTGGGTGCACATGGTCCTCCAGAATGGTTCAGTAGTCCTTGGCAGTGATGCTCCATCTAGAACCGGTATTGGGCCTAGTGAATGACATAATATAGCTGCCCAAACCATCACTGATACCCCATGCTTGACTCTGGGCATCAATGGTCTGAGTTGTATACTTCTTTGGGCTTCTCCACACCGTAACTCTCCCGGACATGGGAAAGACAGTGAAGGTGGACTCATCAGAGAGAGACATTTGGCTGATGCACCATTGAAACAGGCGTTTGCTATAGCAGTCCACCATGGATATTGACACTGTGGAGCTTCCGACCAACAGTTTTGGTGTATGCAGGAGAGTTGAGCTGCACATTTTATTCAGTTAGGCAGTTGGGCAGCTGTGGTTTTATGTTTTTTGAATACAATCGGTGTTAGCACCCAGATATCACTTTCAGACAGCTTCCTCTTGCGTCCGCAGTTACTCCTGTTGGATGTGGTTCTTCTTCTTGGTGGTTTGCTGACATTAGTCTGGCTGTTGATACATTACGAACACTTGCTGTCTTAGTCGAAGATGTGCCAGTGAGATGCACACCAACAATTTATCCTCTTTTGAACTCTGATATGTCACCATATGACAAAATGTTATGTGTATGGCGATATTTTAAGCAAAACTGTGCTATTACTCCTTCACACTCTGCTCTTACATTTCTGTGTGGAGTTTGCATGTTCTCCCTGTGGTTGCGTGGGTTTCCTCCGGGTGCTCCGTTTCCCCCACAGTCCAAACACATGTGGTAAAGGTGAATTGGGTAGGCTAAATTGTTCGTAGTGTATGAGTGCCTATGAGTGTGTATGGATGTTTCCCAGAGATGGGTTGCAGCTGGAAGGGCATCCGCTGCTTAACACGAATGATGGATAAGTTGGCGGTTCGTTCTGCTGTGGCAAGCCCGGATTAATAAAGGGAATAAGCTGAAAAGAAAATGAATGAATGAACTCTGCTCTTACTGGTGGAATGTGAAATCAATGAAGACTGGCCACCAGCTGCTCAAATTTAGCCATGAAACCTCCAACACTAAATTGACCAGTGTTTGAGTTTCTTTGTCTAACCCTGTACTTTCGCAATCCATATCAATTGGGTTTTGTAACCATAAATGTAATTTCCACCACATTCTGTCTTTTCTACCACAGGGGCAGTGTGGTGAAAATGACATTTCTACAGTTTATTGTGAAAAAATCAATAAAAGCTTCACAGAATAGCTTTGAATTGATACTAGCATTTCATGTATACAAAACACCTTTATTTACCTTAATTTTGTTTGCTTTTTAAAAAACACCTTTGAAGGTACAGCATGTTTGGAATTGACATTGAATAAATGTATTTCCTTTTCAAGCCATATTTACCTTGATTTTTACCAAGCTATATTTTACCTTGATGTGTTGTTGATGTAAATTTAAATTCCCTCCATTTTGAACATGTGATAATGTCATTATTCATTTTCATAGAAATCACCTGAATAATCTTTCACACAAAATTTTTAAAGGGATAGCAATGACACCTATTTTTGTATAAAAGTTTATACTGATAATAGTCTCACATTAATAACTATAAAATATGTAACTTAATCAACTAGTGCTTAAGATACATTAATAGTTACCAGATAAATAATGGTTATTTTCATTGTTGAAGTTTAAAACTCTAGGTGTTCGACAAGGCAAAAACAGGGATTTGACAAAAGGAATAATGTGAAAAAAAAACATAATAGAAAGGTAGTACATTTTTAAGTAGGTTTTATTGTTAGTTTGACCAAGAAAGAGAAATTTGAACAAAATGATATATATTTTTGGATTTATGATCAAAGGACATAAAAGTGCCCGTAGTTAATGAATTACCCATAATATAATGGATAAACTTGTGTTGTAAAAAACTAATTATATACATTATATATTTTGTAGAATCAAACAGTAAATAAATTCAAGGAAAAGTTTGACCATGTGTAACACGTTGCTGTTTCCTAAACTGTTTATGAGTGTTTGATTGTGTTTTTTAAACTCCTACCTAGATTATTTGTTTGAAGTAAGGGTTCACATTCAAAGCCATATATCAAATTCCAGATTCATGACTTTTTACTGATTAAAACCTGAATTTTCATGACCTAAAAATAACAGAAAAGCAGGCCTGGGTGTGCTTTGAACAAGTTTTAGATTGAATATCCTTTTAATATTTACTATGAGAACAACAATGCGTAATTCAGAGGAAAAATACTTACTTGCTCTTAGGTACTTCCTCTTTACATGATCAAGACAAAGAAAGAAAGAACACTATAAAGGTTGGAAACTACTTGTTAGTGAATAAACATTGAGTACATTTTCAATTTGAGGTGAACTATTCCTTTAGCATTCTCTGAAGTTCATACAAAAATTACTGTCAAGCTTGCAACATGTATTAACTCATCTTACAGACATTTCAATCATTTTAATTGGCCAATGACACCAAAATAAAAAAGGTTTATGTCGTTGCGTGAGCCACTTGACAGTTAACTACAGACATTATTGTTACACGAATTCATGTATATTTACTTTTTTTATGACAATGACTGCTTACTGTACTATATTAAAATGCTGTTTTTTTATTAATGTGTAAAATGTTTTTTTTTTTTTACTTTAAATGTTTTATTTTAAATAAATCAAATACAATTTACATTTTAACACAAGTTTAGACTAAAGTGTTTAAAATATTTTCAACATATTCATCACTGCTTCTGATGATTTTCCTTGCAATGAACCAGAGAAAAACTCTGTGCAACCTCCATATTTGCTTCTAAATTTGACTGGTTGATTGCAGTTATACATTTTATGGAAAAGGTATTGGCCAATGGACAATTTAACAGTACAAATGATAATCAGATTAATACTGAAATAAGTAAGAAAAGGGTTATTTACGTCGCACCTTTAACAGACATTAAGTGCTGTACAAAAAGAGAAAAAGGTAAAAGATGAATAAATCTTGTAAAAAGTTTTTTTGTTCTTTGGGATTTAATATATTATAAATATATATCAAGGAAAATCCTGCCTAATATTTTTTAGCCATTTTAATTTACACAAAACACGTGCAATTAGATTAAATCAATCAGTAGCCTAAGTATAATGTGTGAAAATTAAACTGTATTTATAGTTTTGAGCCAACACAACTGACTTAAAAAAAGTAATTTAATTAAATCCAAATGAGTCTAAATAAATTTCATTCAGTTTCAAAGTGATAAACATTACAAACCACATTCGGAAAAGGTCGAGACCGCTGCGTTTTAACGTCCGCCCTGTGGCTCTTCTGTCTGCAGGCTGGTGGCCGAGGAGCGGGCGGTTTGTTCAGTGAAGGAAACATGCTTATGTCATTCAAATAAGTGACTCAAACTGGCAATGCTGTAGATCGAATGTTGTTGGTATTAACGCTACACTGAATAAATGACTTCTTAATACAGATGCGTTTTGTCTCGGATTGGTATGCAGTGAATGGGCCGTTGAGATTCGGCAGTTCCACATGGTTCCATACATTCCATACGCAATATGACGTCAGGTAACTATTCGAATGTAGGCCTATATTAAGCTGTGTGTAATATAGGACGCTATGTAAAGCGCTAAAGAGATGGTGGCAGTTAAGAAAAAGAGGGGAAAACAGTGGGGAATAAATGCTTACATTAACAATTATAATTAGAAAAAAATCTAGAATAACGGTGAATACAATGGCAGCTATGGTAGCTTAGTAAATACAACATTATTAAAACCTATAGCCTAAGTATTTTTAAAAATAATAACAATAACTGAAGCCACCCAAAAGTTCTAACGGTTTCCACTTCATTATCATTCAAAAACATTACTAGCAGCCATCCATTACAAACAGTAGTACATGTGTGTTTTGGTATGTTTTTCCTTTAGAATTTGGTTTGTTTTTAAATGCCACCGTTATATAAATCATGTTTATGGAATATAACTATGCAACTGTAACGCAAAATAAATTAAGCCTGTTCATTTAAGGTGTGACTAACTGGAAACCACTGTGCACTCAGTGTACATTAAATTTAAAGAGCCTGAAATTAAATAGCCTACATATATAAGATATATTGTATAATTCGATAATTATTTACGAAAGTTAAAAAACAGTTATATAATTAAAACAACTAAATTTACGGAATTGCTGTATCATATTTTGCCGTTGTCTCAATAAATAAAATCTTAATATTTGCTACTGATTTGATTTCACACCATACAGACTTGTTCAGAGTTGTCATTCTTTGATTCCACCAGCAGAGGGACCTTCAGTATATAAAACACATAATGCTAATATTGTACATCACTAAAACCTTATGGCTGGTACTTCTTTTTGAATGGTCATACATGCATACAGTCCTACTGTGTGAAGTGAGTAAACTACAGCTATTACGTTTGGTGTAAAGTGAACATTTAATGGTCAAGAAACTGTCTCATCTCCAAACAAACCGTGAAAAAGCAAATATCCAATGTCAAAAATTTTAGGGAGAAACAAAATGTAACATAAGCATTCCAATATCATACTATAAAGTTTAATGGCATTCAGAACATTGGCAAAATAACTTACTTCAAACCCACACAGAGACACTCCGGCAGACAGAATTCATCTCCGACTACACTGTGAAAAGTACAATTTAATATATAAAAAAGGAAAATGCACTTCAGCAGAAAAAAACTGACCTGCACTTACATGTGTGAATCAAGGTGGACTGAATTATCAACTCAAAATAATGAAAGCTTTATGTCAGGCCTGTTACCTTGCAAGATCATCTGAAATCTACAGACGCCCGAGCATTTGAAGTTGCAGAACAAGAAATTACTTTAGAAAGAGTCTTTCTCTCTTTTCTTTTATCGTCTCCAACCAATACTCCTAGTATCCATAATTATTATGAGTCACTACTTTCTTCTTCGTCGTCCTCTGCCTCATCTGACCTATTGGCATCCTGAGAATCCGAACTTGTGTCTTTGGCATCAGTTGCGAATGGGTCTTCTCCCTGTGACAGAAAATTAGTTAAACATTTCAAATTCTTTTCAGAAAACTAGCACCTCTAAATACATTGAAAAGATGGTTACCTTCATGTACTTCTCATAACGTTCCTTTACATTATCGTTATTGATTATGGCTTTGGCTGTGACCACACTTTCTCTTTTTAACTGCTCCTTGTAAGCCTTTTGAGTGGGATAAATAGAAGCTAAATCACAAAAAGCCTCAAATTCAGGATTTAGAAGGAAGAGGACAAAGATGTTGTACCACTTTGCTTTTGAGGTGAGTGAGTGAATGAAGATGTTGCTGTACAGAACTGAAAACCACCGGAATGTGAACATCACACGCAACACAGTAAACCACCTCCATTCTTCTCATGTAATCATCTTCGGTCACTCCTGTAAGAGCAATTAAGTCTGTTAAGAGGGATAGTTTAGCCAAAAATGAAAAAAGAAACACCATTTACTTAACCTCAAGTAATTTTTTCTATTGAAAACAAAAGAAGATATTTTGAAGAATGCTGAAAAAATATAACTATTGACAATGATTGTAGAAAAGCAATAAATTCTATGGAAGTCAACGGTTATTGGTTTTCAACATTTTGCTGAATATCTTTATGTAAATAAAAAAAAAAAACTCAAACAGGTTGCATGCATTACATTGTTTATGATGTCATGCGCATTTATAACATCTTGCTGGCTTGAGTGAGAGTCATACCTTCCATTATTTTTGCCCACTCATCTTTGCTGCGTCCACAAGAAAACTTTAGTTTGTGTAGATTGGAGACAGTTTTATGAAACTTGTTAACCATGCAGTCCTGTGCAATAATGGGGTAAAATGTATATCAGCAAGTATGATGCAAGTTCGTACTATGAAACTAAATAAAAATGTAAAAGCCTTACATGCAAAAAACTGATGACTTTGTCATCAAATTTGGCTTGCCGTCTTATATAGTCAAGAGTCTCTCTGTGATATGTGCTTCCAAAGTGTTTCTCAATGTCTTTGTCTTCAAACGTGTGAAATTTACAAAAAGCACAAGTAAAAGCCCATCTAAAGGAAAACATAAAATACACTGTGAATTCTACACTGCACTTAGTGCACCCTGTTTTTGTATAAGTGAGATCAATTCACAAATCTACAATATTTTATATTAGCGACTATTTAAATGAGTTAACCTTTCAAATGATAATGCAACATTATTGAAAGAAATGTAGCAGATCATAAGTAAAATGTTTAGGACCATCAATATATTTACATTAACAATTTTTATTTAAATCACATGCGTTTTATGATAAAGTTAAATGATTAGTTCCCCCAACAGTTAATTTTTTTTGTTATATATTGTTCATGTGATTTTAATCAACCGAATCCGTTCACAAGTGAAAAAATATTTTAGATTAAATCTTAGAGCTCTCTGGCCGTCAAGAGTCTCAAAAGGTTTAAAGCACAGAAAAGGAACCAAAAACATTCATGAACAGACAAAGCATCGCATGTGACTTCAGTGGTCCAACTGTAATCATATGAAGCTCCAATAACACTTTTTGTCCCAAAAACCTTATGTTCTCTCTTTAGCGGCATCAGGTCCAAGTACATGTTAACTACGGGTAAACTACTACTACTTGTGTGTTGCGCTGCTGACTCGAAAACAAAAAAATGGCAGTTTGCCCACAGTAAACACACACCTAGACAACCTGCTGAGGAAAATGTTTTATTTAATGTTTTCTTGTGGTTGTTGTTGTTTTGATTTTTTTGTTATTCTTGGAGATTTATTTGATTAGAGTTAAACCACTGAAGCCACAGAATGTTTTTACAATGTTTTTGCTTTCATTTCTGAACTTAACATGACCCTTGGAGACTTGGAGACAGACAGTTCTGGGATTTCATCTACAATATCTCCATTTGGGTTATAAATATGAACAAAGGTCTCAGGGGATTCTACATGAGGAAGAGTAATTAATAACAGACCTCTTATATTTTTGTGAACTAATCATTTAAGCATACATCATTTATCTTGCTCGTCACGTTTATTTATATAATTGGCTATATTCAGTAAGTAAACATCAGCCTGAGAGATAACATTTTCAAAACTACTTCATGCAGAAATAAATAAACAAACAAACATTGTGATAAACTCGATTCTGGATCAATCAGATATTTTCAATATCGCCATTCTCTCATTAATTGAATCTGAGCTTAGTTTTTAAAAGCAAACAATGATGTATGCTTTACAAACAACCTTAATCTGCTTGCATCCAATTCCTTACAACTACCACTTGAACCTAAAATAATCAATAATAAAGTAAGGAAAGGTTTAAGTGTTCACAGTAAGTAGGTTACATTAATCTCGTAGCATAAGGTTCAACCTACAGTTCAAGACTCTCCGAATGCACAAGTTCTCTTTCTCATGAACATTTTAGTGTCTGGTAAAAACTAGCCCAGGCTGCCATCTGCTGTTAAAATTAAGCCCAAAATCCATTCAAAAGAATAGCTGTGCTTTTTAAAAATCTCAGAATTATTGCAGTATTGATTTATCAAACATTTTCTTTTACCACAGCTCTAATCCTGACACATATCAGAAGGTGTAGCACACATGTAAATGCCAAAAATCTTCACAAGATCTATTTTTAAAATCGCATCCTTTTTAAGCCAGTACTTCCAAAAATGGTATTAAATGTGACACAGAACCAATTTCTAGATGTCTGATCTGCGTCTAACCACATATACTGTAGTAAGTCCAAATTCCTCAAACATCCACAATGTAAAGGTGAATGACTTAAAATCAAACATAAAATCTAATTTAAAATGTTATAAAATATATTCCTTTATCTTGTTAATTAGATTGTATCTAGATAGAAATGACCTTCTCTAACCTGTGCTTGTCTCCGTATTTTTCATGATTCTTCTCTCGTCGTCTTCTGCGCTTCTCTCTGGCTCGAACTTTCTTCCCAAGCTCTGTACTCAAGTATTTAATTGTAATGTGAGGTAATGCTTTTTAATTCAATTAACTAAACCTAAAAAATACAAAAGCCATTACATACCGTGCTCTCCATTTATTTCCTTGGCATCAGAAGACAGACAACTGTCCTGTGAAAATTAAAAACTGTAGTATCACAGGACTGATTCAATGAGGCATACTGACTGTAGATTCTTACCTCTAAAATGTGTGGTCCTAAAAAAAATAAAACAAAACAGCATAAAAATGTAAGACATCATCTAAAAAGAATTCAGTAAGTAAATTCTAATTGAATATTTTAAAACCATTTTTTTAAACATTGTAACTTTTAAAGCATATTTGGTCTATTAAAGGAGCATATAACATACCCACAATGTTGCTTCTACTGTGAGCTGCTCTGACTATCCTCTTTTTTTTGACCAGTGTGCAAGGAGGCACTGGTTCCATCATCTTTCTCTTGGTCCCTCGAAACACTAGAGTAGGTGATGCTGTACAATATCTCTCTATCCAAATAGACGGGTTTTCACTAGTGCACTGGGAAATGACAGTGAAACATGAAAAACTCAACATTTCATTGTTGACGCTCATTATATAAACTAGGCATCAGAAGCCTGTTCCATCAAGCTGGTTTAGCTGAGTGAATGCTGGATTAGCCATTCTTATATGATTTAGCCAAGCTACCATGTTCTGGTTTTGAGGTGCCCCCTAAATAAAAATTGTATTGAACACCGCTGCATAAATCTGTCATATCTCTCACACAATAAAGCCATCTACCAATTTCTCTTGCTCAACTTTAAAGGCTGCTGCATACACAAAACATGTGTTTATAATATAGAACATAACTAATCCTGTACGGGTTTGTTTAACCACCATGGTACAGGCCCTAGACGTACCCCTACACTTTGTCCACTGGCCTCGTGCACGACAGCACCTCTGCCCCGGTAGTTTCTCTGCCCGTATGGGTGCATGTCTCTACCCCGAGAGCCAATCGGTGCTGGGCGAGAGTGTGAGGGCGAGTACAGGCTAGAGGAATCAGAGAGATTGGATGTGGAGTATTGACTCTCTCTTCCACTGTCCGAGAATGGAGACCTGGACCTCTGGGAAGACATGGCAAAGGGTCTGTCCAAGCCTAACATGTCTGCAGCCCAGGTAGATGAACAGGTGTCACTGTATCCTCCATTAGAATTATCGAAAACGCTGTCTGAATCTTCAGCGCTCAAGGTCCCAAGTCCAATAGATTCATAGGCACCATATCTGAAGAAATGTTAAGTAGTAGAAATAAAAATGACATCATCTAATACACACACATACATACACACACACACATATACATATATATATATATATATATATATATATATATATATATATATATATATACATATATAT
>CAIGQQ010036459.1:3560115-3579155 GCA_903798035.1 Danio albolineatus | reverse complement strand
ATATATTAGAACATTATTATATATAGATAATAACAACAAGTGGTAAATTGAACACTTGTTAATGAACACTGTTCAACTGTAATAACTGGACAAACTTTTTCCAAATATCTGTGCAAATAATGAGACAAATTATGCAACTTGTATTATGTAAAATTTATAACTTCTCACAAGAGACCTGAAATTCATATAATTTATTATGAATTAGCCTGTGTAAGTTATCTGTTTGTACAGTACACAGTGTGTCTAGTCTTCTCCAAAAAAGTGTCCAAACACCTTGCTCTGAGCTATTCTGAGGATCTTTATTAAAATAATCTTAAAACGAGATTCAGAATATGTCATAAATGTATGCATAACGTATTTACTTACTGTCTCAAATCAACGTCATGAAACGTCATCCATGTACCAATTTAATTTCTGAGAAACACATTTCATCCACTTGTCCTTGCAGTAATATGGACAAATATGCGGTCCACTCGCGTGGGAGACGTCATTTTGATCGCATTTACGCCATTGTCTTTCTATACCGGGTCACGATATATAAACGACAAAGGTTTACTTTCCAATATCGCGTAAACTGCGAGCAGAACGCGATTTACAGGAGCGGACCGGAATATTCCCCGTGAACGCAGTCCGGCGTTTTGTCATGTCTTCGTGGTTCTGTTGAGAATAACGCTGCTCGGGCAGGAAACCATTGGAGGTCTGTTGTGTTAAAGCGGAAAAAGTGTCGGTACAAAAGGACAACTTACTAATCATTTACCCGAGAGGGCTTTATGCACATGTAAGGGTCCCCGCTCATCTCATTATTATGGTACATTCAGTGCCGCGCGCACAGCAGCGGAGTCAACCAGTCTGCACCAGTTCTGTACACTGCATTTCCGCCACCTTTACTCCCCACAAACACACACTTACAGGCTGATACATACCTCAAAACAGAGCTTTCATTTTAAAAGCCTCGAAGCGTCACCGATATCCATGCGGGTGAAATGACGAGTGAGAGAAATGTGTGTAATATAAACAGAAATCAACTGTCAAATAGAGGAAGTGTATGTGGGTGGAGCTAAAGTTTACAGGAGGATTTACGCGCGAAACACCTGACCGGTGTTCTTTAAGTTACTAAGCAACCAAAGCTCTTTTGTTACAGTTGAACAGTTTAACGGTTGAAGACGCATTCCAAGAATTGGGTCTAAATCATAACTAGGGCCAGACGGAATCTGCGGACATTTTTTGCTATTTCTGGGAGTATTTTGTTAAAAATCTGCGGATTTATATGGAATGATTTGGGGAGTATCATAACTAAAACCTTAATATATGAAATAAAAAGTAGGGTGACTTAAGGGTGATTGGGACATAAGGTTGAATGGGACAGTATAGCCATACAGATTTTATTTTTTTGCCTGATGAGTGAAAATATATGTTTTTTTGGCAAAGTGCTACTATACGCCACCGTAGCGCCTGAGGTACAAGCTCTTGCAGCCCAATTTTTTGCTTCAGTTAAATGTGTTTGACAAACAGTTTATTGGGGATTAGCCAGGGGACAGTTCACCCAAAGGTTTACATAAAAGTTTTCATGTGGGGGGTTAGGGGGGTCATATTTGTTTCATATTGACTAATAAATTGAAAAATAAAAACTAAGAAAAGAGAAATGATTCTTAATTATGAACAGAACAAATGAAATTCTGGTCTATAACACATCAAACAGCTAACATGAGGAATAAATATTTGTAGATTAATGATAATACATGATGTCCCAATCACCCAAACATTCCTAAAAAATATTGTTTTGGCTCAGTTTATACTAAAGGGTTTTTCACACCACCTTCTCTTCTGACATAATTATATTTCTTTCAAAAATGAATAGATAACATCTGTAGGGTTACAGAAATATATCATACATTGGGCTGATGTTTTTAATTCATTGCAAGAATGATTACTTAACTCAGAATTTAAAAAAATGTCCCAATCACCCTTAAGTCACCCTAATACCTTTTTAACTTTTATTTAATGTTTACAATCCAAATCCAATTAGATCCACTTTATTTGGTAAACAAAGCAAGTCTCTCATATAAACTCTCTAGTAAAAGACAGAAAATTCAGTAGTACTTTACAAATTGTATTGTAAATAAATCCTATGAATATTTTCATATTAGTCAATAATTAGTCAATAATATTTTATTTTCCTTTTTAAACACATTTTCTATGTTAAATACATTCTGCCATCTGGACAGATTTACTAGCTCTTTCAGTGCAATATAAAATAAATTGCGGAAACCTTAATATAATATTTTTATGAATAATAATAATAATAATAATAACAACAATCATAATAATATATGAATAATAATAATAATACTTGCTATCAAACCATTACTAATAATAATAATCACCATCATCATAATTTGAATAAATAAAATTGAATTTTTGGATGACTTATAAATTAAAAAAGTATTTTTTGTTTAAAAAAAAAACGTTCTCATTTTTCCCTATAAATATATATATTTTTGTTAATTGAGGTCATTTTTGTGTCCAATTGAAATATTTACTTTTTTTAATAAGCATGCTCTTAAAATAAGGTTGCCTGAATTCTAAAGATTCCACTATTAAACCCTGTGCATTTTGTACTCGAGTTTGTGACTTTAAAGAGTTAGTTAAGCCCCCTAAAAAGTATTTCTGTCATCACGTGCTCATCATGCAATAGTTTAAACCTGTTTGAGTTTTATTTCTTCTGAACACAAAGGATAAAATCTTGAAAAAAAAAAAACAGCCATTGACTGTCTGTTCCTACTACGATATCCATGGCTGTTTATCCCCATTATTCTTCAGAATATTTCAAAAGTTCACACTTAGATATTGCTTCACAATAATAGCAGGTTTGGCATGTTGTACTGGGAGAGCACCCTGAGCATAAGGGGGTACGAGTTCAGGTAGTTCTCGAGAGCTTCCACTAGTAAAGAAGGGGGTGGATGGAGGGATTGTTCAAAAAACAGGCTATTTATAGTGAGTTTGGAATAATCCAGTTGGCTTGATTACAGATGAGAGAGCAGCTCCAATCAATTATATCACATGCTCCTCTCGAAATTAGTTTGTGAATCTTCACTTAGTTTTGTGTTCAACAAAAGAAAGATATTCATAAAAGTTTAGAACTACTTGAGTGTAAGTAAATAATGAGGAGGTTGGTATATTTCCGTACCCCCAATTTTAAATATCCCTTTAAATATAGAAGACAAAAGATATTCAAAATACAGTCACACAATTGTATAAATCAAAACAAAGTAAAAACACTTCTTGACAGGCACCGTATATAGAGGGACAGCAGTAATAACTGTCAGTTTTCACCACAAATGTGCATTCATTCATTGCATTCTTTACAAGTCTTCTTTACATCTAAATGAAATCTTTTATGTATTACAAGACAGCCATATGGTTGCAAATAAGATTAAAGAGACTTTGGCTCCTCCCCCACCAGACAACCAGATCCTGTGGGTTTGCTTGCATCACATGAACCTTTTGGTTAAAGTCGAATTGAGCATTAAAATGCAGGTTACCGTGGATGTTTTGTTTGACTAGCCTGCACACACAGAGGAGACAAAGAACTGATAAAAGAAAACCTCACAGATCCATGTCTCAAGTTTGATTGAAACAGAGGGTGACAAGGTGAATCTCACATTCCAGTTTGTGCCGCCGGCAAATTCTGGCTACATGAGGACATTTCTTGGCACTCTCTTCTGCAGTAATGGTTGAGGCTAAACAAATACTGTGAAACATTTGCTTAGCTTTAGCATTGATGGTAGTCATATTTTAAATGACAATACAAATGTTTCTAAAATATGATACAGGAGTGAAGCTGTCATAAGCATTAAATATATATTTTTTCTGTTTAGATTTTACAACCAGAGTTTGCATTCTAACATCAGTTCTTTTTTTTTTCTTTTTTTTTTCAAATCGCAAACTTGAAAGCATGGTTTTTCCAACATCAAGATCTTTGACAGCTGCTCCACTGGGCCTCTTCATGGTTGAATGGAGAACATCTTCCGCTCAGGGTACATTTTCAAGATCACATTGCAAGGTCAGCAGCTTATAGTGAAGATTAGAACTTTTCCTCATATCCTGAGTTGTCCTGAAAGTAAGGAATCTCAGACCTGCAAAAAACATCTCAACAGACAACAGGTTAAAAAAACCTGTTTGTAATGTATTAGTCATGGTCACAATTAGGTAAATTAAAGGGATAGTTCACCCCCCCAAAAAAATAATAAAAATGAAAAAGAGAAAAGAAATCCTCATAATTTACTTTGAATTTATTATTATTATTATTATTTGAACACAAAAATACGTATGTTGTAGAATGCTGTGGGAAGAAAAAGCCATTGACAGTCTTTTTTTTTTTTTTTTTTGTTTGTTTGTTTGTTTGTTTGTTTTTCCCAAGCTACTTCACTATATATTCCTTCTTGTTCAACAGAAGATCAGACTTGGAACAAATGGAGGTTTGAGTAAATGTTGGCAGAATTAATATTTAGGTGTAAACTATTCCTTTGGGTAATGAGGTTTGCCCTGCGCGCTCAGGTTTTTTTTAGAAAACACTTTTTTGGTACGTTAATCTTAGTATAGTAAAATAGTATTATTCAGAAGGTCATCATAAAAACCACAAACGTTTCGGCACAATGCCCTCCTCAGTGTGTGAGGATTGTGTGCACACCCTGAGGAAGGCATTGTGCCGAAACATTTGTTTTTTTTTATATCACCCGAAGAATGTAAAACAAAAACTGTACAAAGCAAGTATTTAATGAGTGTGAATCATGACCTTCTGAATAAGCTATTCCTCATTTGGAAAAAGAATACAAAGTTAACCCTCAAACCACTTATTAAAATGACTCTTGGTGTCAAAAACGATCCTAAACCTTTGTAGAGATATTAAGAAATATGAAACTAAAAATAAAACACTTTAATGAGGATCTACTTTAAATATTGTTCCTGGAACTCTAAAATTCTACATTTCTAATTAGTTGTTTTTTGTTTGAGAATACTGTTGCAATAAATATACATAAACTGAATTAAAAAACTAATAGCCAACACGTGTCAGATTGATGGCACATTTCAAAGAAAGATTAAATTTAAATCAGAATATTATGTAGATAAAAACCACCAGCAATACGCAGAAATGAACAGGAGTCTTATGTTTAATTATGCTTCATTCAGGGTTAAAGGATTAGTTCAAAAAACTAAAATCTTTGTTCACTAACCCTAGCAATGTTCTAAACCTGCATGCCTTTCTGCAAAACCAAGAAAAAACAAGATCTTTCAAAGTAAAGATAAATAAAACAGTTTGTTAATCTCTGGTAAATGTGTCTGTTGAAACAGCAAAATATTACAGTTCGTCAGCTGTTATTCTGACTGATACTCAGTTCAGAAGACACCATAATTTTTTTGTTTATTCATAGGAATTTAGTTTTAGATATTATTATAGCCTGTGAATCACTAGTTCCTACTGACTTCTGTAGTGTGGCTTACCGAATATAGTTATGCTGAATATAGTACAGGATTTATTTATTGCTCCTTCACACCTTCTTTCTTAAAGAGCAGGGGTTAGGGATGTTCTGCCTGAGCCATGATCAAAACAGACAAAGAATTTCCTCTGAGCAAAAGCAATTTTCAGAGTTTAAGACAATTTTCCCCCACACACTACGTTGCCATAAGATAAGCAATATTAACAAAATCAAGTGTCAGTTTAAATGCATTGTGCATTAGGGACAGTTCACCCAAAATTAAAATATCATTTACTAACTTTTGACTTTTTCCAAACCAGTTTGAGTTTGTTTTTGTTTTGTTTTTAATTCTGCTGAACAAAAAAGAATAAACTGTGAGAATGTTGGAAACCAGCAACCACTGACTTTCATAGTAAGAAAAATCAAACGGAACAAGTCAAGGGGAATAAATGACAGGATTTTCATTTTTGTATTAAATATTAACTTTTTTTTCAGTGAATGACTGTATTTTTTTTTTCAAAAGAATTCAAGTATTATTACATTTTTACAGTATGCTATACTGTGTCCTAGAAAACAAAATATATGATAGACAGCAGCCATCAGTTAGGAGCCATCTTTTTAAAAACATTTTGCTCCTAAATTGCAATAAATGGAGAAGTACAAGCAGGCCAAAAAAGTGTCCTTTGTGGAGTGTAAAAGGAAAGCGAAGAGCATATGGCAGTGGAACAGCATCAGAGAGAGTAAATATTGACCCTTCAGTAATTTATTGATCCTCTGCAGTACTACTGTTGTCCCACCAGAGGTCGCAGCATCGCCTTTTCTTGCAATGAGTCAGCCAAACTACATTTGGTCCATGGAATCCTGCATATTACGTGTGGACAAGGGATCAGGCAAAATTTAGACATGTCCATCGAGCTGGCAGCACATTGTCGTTACACACGCTATTTTAGGGTACCAGTACTTAAGCGCCTGCCTCAGATCTTTACATGGTGTTGTGTTTCAGGGTGGTAATTAAACAAGATATGCTCTAAATAAAGGGATTCACTGTATGTGCTATAGTCAAAGTCATAAGACATGCCACAAAACCCTGAAAAAGCTGTATTTAAAAAATAAAAATAGTATTAATTATAAGATTAAAATAGCTTACTGTAGCTTGAAGTTGGTAATACATAAAGCACATTTTACAAAAGATTCTACTCTGATACAAATTCCAGTGTACCCTCATATACATGAAGATAAAATCCATATATATTTAAATGTCCTTTTAGCCTTAAAAAGGGTTTTTGTTTTTGCTGTGGGGGGGGGAAATGCCATTGACACCTATAGTAAAACAAAAATGGAACTCTTTTTTTGTTTGTTTGTCTTTCCCAAGCTCCTTCACTATATATTTCTTCTTGTTCAACAAAAGATCAGACCTGGAACAAATGGAGGTTTGAGTAAATGATGGCAGAATTAATATTTTGGGGTAAACTATTCCTTTGGGTAATGAGGTTTGCCCTGCGCGCTCGCTGTTTTTTTAAAAAGCACTTTTTTGGTGCGTTAATCTCAGTATTATTCAGAAGGTCATCATAAAAATCACAAACGTTTCGGCACAATGCCCTCCTCAATGTGTGAGGAGGAGTGTGTGCCCACACTGAGGAAGGCATTGTGCCGAAACATTTGTGTTTTTTATATCAGCCAAAGAATGTAAAATAAAAACTGTACGTAGCAAGTATTTAATGAGTGCGAATCATGACCTTCTGAATAAACTATTCCTTAAAATACAAAAAAAAAAAAAATGCTAATTTGAAAGAATACAGAGTTAACCCTCAAACCACTTATTAAAATGACTCTTGGTGTCAAAAACGATCCTAAACCTTTGTAAAGATTTTAAGAAATATAAAAACATATTTAAAACTAAAAATAAAAACATTTTAATGAGGATCTACTTTAAATAATTATTGTTTCTGAAACTCTGCATCATACATTAAGATAAAATCCATATATATTTAAATGTCCTTTTAGCCTTAAAAGGATAGTTTATATCATATATATACACTTCACTTTTTCAAAATCTTGAGTTTCTTTTTTCTGTTGAACACACAATATGATATTTTGGTTGCTGGAGCCCATTGACTTCCTTATTAGGAAAAAAACAGATTAATAGATCTTCCTTTATGTTCAATAGAAGAAAGAATCTCAAAGGGAAAAATAAATGATGAGGTAATTCTCATTTTTGAGTGAACTATCCCTTTAAGACATCAAGAGCCAAATCCATAACGACTGACCGTGGCTGGACAAATGTATTTGAAGCTGGAATATGAGCTGAGATGAGACAACATCCACTTATCTCCATCAGACAGAGGATTGCTCCATCAGACAATTATGATACACTTTTACATCAATGCTGATGGCCTATGCTGCTTATACACAGCATCGATATTTGTTAGCATTCTCTTGCTTGGCGCTGGTAAACAGAGGTAGGTAAAATACGTGCACATGTAAACATATTTAGATACCTCTGAGCTTGTCGACTTTTGACCACTTCCAGAGGTAGTTGAAAACACATTATCCTAGATCAGATTGATTTCGTTTAGTGTAAACATTGATGTGGTTAAATCTGTTTGAACAGCACAAACGACCACCTACACTAAAAAAAAAAAAAGACTTTTGCTTCTCATTTAAACTACTTATTTAAAATGAGATGCGAAACAGCAATTCCTAACTTAATTTCTCTTTCTTAATTTTATTATTATTTTATTTATTAATTAATTGTTTTAGGTTCAATCCACTTAAAATTGTACAAAATTATAAAGTTAACTTTATAACTTTGTTGTCCCAACACAAATTGATTGTGTGAAACTGGCTTTATTCTGACCCCTTTACAGAACAATACATTGATGAGATATTGAAGTCTGCATGAAGTGAAAGTTGCTGAGACTTTTACTTCATTATGTCCATGTACTTTCACCTGAAATAATAATAAGCAGGGGACAGGAAATTTTTATTTATTTATTTTTTGGTAAGGTTAGGGCATGGTTAAGAATAAAAGTGACATCAAGTTATCAACACAGAAAGATGTTTTATTCTCCGATAAATTTCAGTGGATTAACTTGCATGGAGGAATTGTTCACTTAAAGAATAACAATGTGCGTTATTAAAATAAACAGTGTATATTTTGATTTCACAGACTTTAAAGGGGTCTGACGCTCAAAGCTGGCTTTTACAGAGTTAGCTTAGCGAAGCCTACAGCGATTGAAGTTTGGGGACTACAAAAAAAAAACATTCTGGTTAATGATGTCATAAACCCTTCAGGTTACAAGCATATACCCTGTGCAGCAAAGGGGCGTGGCCAAATGTGCTCTAATGTTATAGCAGGATGCTTCCTGGTGACATGAAGCCGATCCGTGAATCTCAGCACATTATGTTACCACATTACCAATCAAAGCTGCTTGATGGCGGGCTTTAGGGGGAACTAGGAAATATGATAGCCTTTTTTTATGTTAGCAGAGTAGCTGTATATAATCACAATAATGTAAATAAAAAAATAACGTGATTTTTCACAAATGAAGCATGAGCACACATTGCTTTGCACCCCATAAACACAATCAAGTTTTAAAAATACACTCTGGACCACCCCTTTAAACTTCGCCAAATCACAAGTTTGGTTTGAAACCAAACAAATGTTTTAAGCACAACATAGTGATAACACAATCCCACAACTTTAAGTAGTTTTGTGGCTAGAAAACAACTGCTGCTGGCCTCTGTATCATTTTCCATTGCTTCCATTTGCATTAATATGTCAATTGTATGAGCAATTTTTTTTTTACATTATCAGATCAATCGATCAGAAAATGTCCAAATGTACACTTGCACAATAGATTTTTTTTTCATAAAGTGGATCTAAGAGACAGATTAAAACCAAGTGTAAACAGGAATGTGTCCGGTTCATCTACTGTTTTGGCTTATTAGATCACTTCTGAATTCTAGTTGTAGACAGCCTTAATGAATGACGCTCCATGATAAGGAAGTTGTTTTAGAATGCTAATTCTTTTGCTCCAGAAATTGTATTGATAACACAATAAGAATATATACTATAAAAAAAAGCAACAAATTTTTGAAGAAAAGAAAAAAAATGCAATTAGATTTCAGTGTCACCAAGATATTTTACTTGAAAGTTAAAGAGTACATGTTTAAAACATATTTTGTGTGAGAGTATGAGAGTATGTGTGAGTGTCCAGTCAAAAGAAAATGAGTGAAGGGTGAGTAAATGACAGCATTTTCCTTTTTGGGTGAACTGTCCCTTTAAACATTTCATTAACTGAAATCCTTACTGCATTTACTGCACAATACTGCCACCTGGGTGACGACTCTCCCCTGAGAATTACAAAACCGTTACTGAATTCAACACAAATGGCAAAAAAATCTTTTATTTATGCCTTTTTACAAATTAAAAACACTTTGGTAGAATGCAAATGATACAAAAAAATAAGGCATATGGTAGCACTATGTTATGTCAGCACTTTTTTGGCTAACGGCAAATAATCAGCATCCTTCATTTTATATCTTAAAATTAACATCCACACTGAATCGCTTTCATATCCACACCTTTATATCATTTAACATAGACAACATTCCAATCAGAAAACATGTCTACTGTCAACAAATGACTTCAAACAATCCGAAGCTAATGGGGTGGCTATTGCTAAAACATTACATGCTATAAAACAAAACACAACCACATCTGGTGATCTACACAGCTCAAATATCCTACAACGATTAAAGATTTATAAATTCCAAGACACTTTGAAACACTGATTCCGTGATACTTGTTTGTTGTTATAATGTGGATATAAATGGCAGTCTGTAGAAAAAAGGCCACATGCTGATCTCGGTACATCAGACTAATCACCTCCCACAAGATAACATCAGATCAGTAACAATGTAATTATCATTTACATGACCTCAAGACAAGACACACACTCGTAATCCATCACCTCCGAGTAGCTGAGAGAAAATACTAAGGAAACTTAAGTCTACCTGATTCATCTTGAGAGATCCTAGACTATTTTATTTTTTGCATAAAAACATTTAAAATAAAATGCATTTGTATATATGGTTAGTGTTATGTTTCTAACAAATGTTTGGCATAAAATAGAAAAGAGCATACATGACAATAGTAAATTGGCAAATACTGTTGACTAACATGATGAATAATTCTAAAATGTCTATTATAGTACATTGTTGTTGTTTAAAAAAACATGAAAGGTAAAAGTTAAATCTAAAAGCTAAAGTTATGGTAAGACAAATGTCTTCTGCATCTCTATTATACCTTCAAATGAAGTAGTCAAATCAGAGATTTAAGAGTTTAAACTAAGCAAACCAAAGCAGAATAAAGACCCCTTATGAAATGTTAATAACAGTTGAAGCTGGTGCAACTAGTTCATATGAATTTCTGTATACTGTAAAGCGGTTATCTTTATCTATTCAAGATCTAATACCAACAGCTGTCAAACGTGTTTAACATTAAAACAGCGAAGCAAAGAAAAACATGAAGCCTACCTGAGAGATTATGCGCTCAGAAAGCATTAGAATTAAAGTAAATATGTAAAAAGAAAAAAATAATAAAATACTGCTAAAATCAATAAATGATTACAATAGCTGTGTTACCTTTCATATATACTTCAAATCCTTGTAAAGACCTTTACACATTAAAGTAAAAGCAAAATAAAAGGAATGTTAAAGTTTCCAGTGCAAATTCTAATACCACTACTTCCAGTGCAAAACATGTTGGACAGTACTTGACCTGTAAAGCTTAATGAATTATGAAAGCAGGTGTCAGTTGAAAACATACAATGGAATTGCATTCCATTGTCTGTAAATGAATCCCTGTCATAAGTTGTCCATTTTTGATGGACAAAAAAAAATTATCTTAGAAAATTAAGATAAAAAGTCTTTTGAAAATTGACTTCTTCATAATATACAACATAAGGCATTAAAAGGTGTTCATCCCTAGATTTTTGGTGGTGTTTCCTCCTCTTTTTTTGCATTAAAAGGCCATTAAGCACAAGTCCAGCTTTAAATGTGAAACTGCAGGTACTCACCCATATGGATCACAATACATGCTACAGGATGGAACACCTGGAGTCTTGCCTCTTAAGGAGTCAGATTACAACATTTGGCATTAAATCAAAGCTGTAGAACCTCACTCTTCTTGCATATGTTCCCTGATGTCTGAAGGCAGCGCCTCAAACAGTGCATCTTCTACAATAAGTCCACTGCGTTTTAATGCACGGCAAGCACCAAGTTCAGCTGGTAAGAACTCAAAGTGATTACCCTTTAACTCCAAGTGAGTCAGTACACTTAGGAAAGAAATCTTTGGTGAGAGGACAGACAGCATATTTCTGCCAAGCTTCAGGGTCTTCAGCTTCTTACAGAAGAAAAGTTCATCAGGAATATTCTCGATTTTGTTACAGCTAACAGAAAAGTACTGAAGGCTTTGGAGGACACCAATCTCTGGAGGAATAAAACGGATGTCGTTGTTGGAAACGTCGAGGTAGCGCAGTTTGTTGCAGAGGAACAAGTGTGAAGGCAAGATCTCAATCTTATTATGGCTAAGGTAGAGGCGCTCCAAGCTGCCAAGTTTTTTGATGTGTTCAGGTATAAAAGCGATGCCATTGTGCCAAAGCTTCAGACAGGTCAACTTACGGAGATGTTGGAAGCTAAGGATTTCTTCAATGGAGCGTAGATTATTTTCTTTCAGATCCAACATCTGCAGGTTAGTCAGGCTGAAAATAGCATGGGGTATGCGTTCCAGGTCGCAGTGAACCAACTCAAGTTCTGTAAGATTGCCCATCTTTTTCAGGTTGTTTAGCATGACCAGTTTGGTGCCATCATTGCAAATAGAGAGGCGTTGCAGATGGCTGGCCACATCCACGATGGACTGGGGGATTTTTGTGAAGTTGCTCTTGAGTGTCAGGGTCTTCAATGCTTTGAGCTCTCGTAAAGAGTCTAGGGTTACGTTCTTTGCTGCATCTGAACCTAAAGAGCCAATCAGATGCAGCTCTTCCAAATTCCGCAGCACGTACAACCACTGTGGGAGTTCACGGCTGTCATCAAACTTTACACGCAAAACCTTCAAGTTCTCCTTGAGGAATGAGGTGGCTGCACTGTGGATCTTGAGTGAGCACTGGTAAAGCGAAAGCTCCTGGAGATCCTCCAGTTGGGCAATGGCTGCTGGTATGGTAACATTATTAATGATCTCAAGCTTCAAAGACTGGAGCTCAGTCACCTCAAAGATGGTATCAGGGAGACCATACAGCATGAAGAGTTGAAGTTCTAGCCTGTTATTGCTGTTTGTCTGCAGCTTCTGCCGAAGCTTGTCGGCTGTCCACTCATGATTAAGGTTGAGCTGCTTCAGCTTGTTTTCGCTCACCTCGGACAGAAACACTGCAAATCTCTTGGAATACAGGGGATCGTACTGATCAATCATGTGCAACATGAAAGCAAAGTCATTTTTTACATCAGGGATGTCATCAATTCCAGTCTCTTGCCTAACATATTCAAAGGAGTATTCCTTGAGGGAAATATAGAACAACCAGTATGATGTATAAAGGCATGTGAGTCCATAAACACCAACAAAACACAAGTAACAGTAGGAAAGCTTAGAGAACAAGTGGGCCATAGTATGATTGCAGCAGAAGTACCGGTAACCTGTCATGTCCAGCATGTTCTCGGTACAAGTAACACTGAATCTAACCTTTGACACCAGAACGCTGTTGTACGCAATTATAAGGATAAACTTCAGCACTTTTACAACCGTCTGACGAACATACATCATATATAGTATATCACCTTCTTCCACATGTAGTCGAAATTTCTTGACCTTCTCAAACAAAGCCTTGGCTTGCTCTCCTTCTTTTTTGTCAAGGACACTTGGTGCTGGCTTGTCAACAACAATCTTTTCAGGAATAGATCTTAAAGACTGAGTCTTCTCCAAGTTGCCCTCTCCAATTGGAGTTTCAAGGTTTAACCTACTGGCACTGTTCTTCTTGTTGTCTTTCTCCTCAGGATTCTCTCCAGAAACTTCAGACAGTGCTCTCGTAGTCCATGGAGAGTCAAAACACTTGCCCAGGATTGATATAAAGTGCTCAATTTTAGAGCTGGAGCCAGGAAACTTGAACCAAAAATTGCTGCACACTATGAAAATTAGGGTATGTATGAGAACCAGATAAGGGAAGTACTTTGCATACCAATGCAGTGCCTTTTCATAGCACATTTGGTTTATGTAGTTATACTGCTGAATATCCAAGTTGGTCTTTAATCCTTTCAACTCATAGACGGGCATTGTGGAGCCCTGATTTGTGGAAGGAGGAGGACACATCAGCTCTGTCTGGTTTGCCGAGAATGTCCTTTGAGGAAGGCATATGATTTTGTCCTGCATCACCTAAAAAGGGGGGGGGGGAATCAATTGTTATTAATAGAGTAGTTATTTAGTTAGAATTCATCATTTTGATTTGATCTAACACTATCCCCCCTTTTTACACTGAAATACTGGTAAACTAAACTAAAATGACTGAAATAACATTACCAGTACATTACAATAAAATCCACTGTTCACACACAGGAGAATTCTGGACTTTCTGGAGAACTTTTCATTCTTGAAAATTGCCACACTTTTTAAAAAGAAACCGTTCACACATGATCTATTCTCTGCAATAGGGATGAGTGGCATGACACTTAATTTTAAAATTGATTTTTTATGTATTTATTTTTTCTGTCTGTATATTACAACATTTAAATAAATGGATGTGACCAACACGTGCGGTGTGAGTGAGCCTGAGAAAGACACTGCTTATGAGAGTGTAGGAAGCACTGCCTGGAGAGCTCATAGTAAGATCAGGTGAGCAATCTGATGTGAATTTTGCCTGTGATTTAAATGTACTGATTTGGACTACTTGAAAGTGCAAATGTGAATACAGAATGTGTACAATATCCCTTAGCAAGATATGCCTCATTTCAATCGAGCGGTACGGCCATAGGTCATCTTGATCAGGCTTGCATCTACACTGCCAATGATATAATGAAATATGGAATAATGTCATAAAACTTGAATTATTGACTGTGATACCAATCATACAAAGCTTAATTTAGTATCTAGGGCTAAGCATTAAAATATTAAATCTAAATAAAAATATATTGACCAAATGCAAGGTTTTTTTTTTTTTTACTTTTAAAGGATATACTTAGAAATGTGTCGTAGATCATTTTTTCACTTTATTTAGCATTTCATGACAAATGTTTGATCTAAAATGCAGAAATATGAAATAAATATAACATTAAACACTTTTAATAAAACAAATGATTATATGTCTAACATAAAAATTAAAAAAAATGTTGCATAATGCAAATATTCTACTTTCAAGATTACAACTTTCTCACGTTGCAGTTATGTGTATTTTTGTCTGCATAATAGTAATGGCTTGTGATATTGCACTCATATAAATGATAAGAAAATATTACAGTAAACAAGGCATCTTGTGACACCCTAAAATAAATGATACATGATAACATGAAACAACTGACTTTTTATTTTGTCCATACGATACATATATAATATTACATCGCACAGCCCTAATATGCTCTGTTAATCCTTTTACCTTACAGAAGTGGTGCTCAACCCTGTTCCTGGAGATCTACCTTCCGGCACAGTTCAGCTCCAACCCTGATCAAACACACCTGAACCAACTAATTAGCTGAACAGCACTTGATATTTACAGGCAGGTGTGTTTGATATGGGTTGCAACTGAAATCTGCAGGATGGTAGATCTCCAGGTACAGGGTTGAGCGGCTCTGCCTTACAATATCACTTCCAAGTCATTTTAATTTTATTAATATTCATGTTTATTTATTGTAAACTTTTTCCTAGATTTTCAGTAATATCTACCCATTTATTTAAAAAAAAAATCTTAAATATAGCGTTACCATGAAAAAAAATTACTCCTATTATGAAATCAATATCATGACTAATAACTTTCTAGGGGAAAAAAAATAAAATGAAATATTTTTTTTTTTTAAATCAATGACTAAAAGGAAATCTACAGACTAGGCATGAGACGATAACCGTTTTCACGGTATACCACGGTTTGGAAAAGTCAAGCTTTTAAAACCACCAATATTTTCTTCTATACGTTCCTAAGGTATGTGTAAGATTTTTTTTTTATGTTTGTTTACTTGTTTGTTTTCAGGACAACAGTATCTCCCGCAGAAAAGATATCCAAAGATGCCATTTTATATTGTAAAGAAATCAGTGTTTTTGAGGACAGCAGAAGTCAATGATTCATTTGAATTATTTAGCCTGACATGTTTACTGCTCCAAGATACTTTAAATGTTTCTCAAAATAAAATATATTGTGTTCAAAGGGGAAAAGGTTTTTTATTTTAAAGAATATACGTTAGAGCAGTAATCACAATACCATCATACTGTGAAACCGTGATATCTTTATCCAAGGTTATCATACCGTCAGAATCTTATACCAGCCCATGCCTTCTACAGACTATTGATATCCAGTTTCCATCCACATATTTTAAATAATTTATAGTTTGTTTGTTTGTTTGTTTTCCTACAAATTTGAGAATTCACCAACATCATTATGCATATTATCTCAAAGAAGCCCGCCTTAATTGTGTGGAATGGAACAGCATTGCATCAGGGAACCATTATCTGCCATAATATAAGTGTTATCAAAAGCTGCCAGGAAACATGTTAAATCAAATGAGCACATTAGCTTATATAATGCCACCACAAAGCATTTACACTAAATGGTCTTACAATAGGATTTGAGAACTTTGCAGCTTAGGAAAGTGTTCAAAAATGGTTCAGGTTGCTGTTTGTTGTTGTTGTTGCTTTTGCTGGTGGTCGGTTTAGCCGTTTCCCAGCAGTCAGTAAGCAATTTTTATGATCCATAACCTAAAAAAAAAAATTCACCTCAAACCTGTGGATATTCTTGTACCTTTAACAACTTAGCAGAATTTATACACCCAGAAGTCGTTCCATCAAGGTTAACCACAAGTTCAAAAATAACATCAAAGTAGCTGAAGTTAATGGAAGACCAGGACCTGTTCATGTACAGTCATTTTAATGACATGAATTTCCTCAAGCGTGCGAGTCATGTAAATCCATGTAAAAGAAATCAAAACACTGAAAGTTAATAGCTAATGAACCTCACAAGAAATGCTCATATCTGTATAAAACACAGTAGATTAGGCTCATTTTATATTGAATTACAATCCTTCACCAGTTTAGATTGCAAGGAACCATGTAACACAATCTGACAACTAGCATCTCTTTTAAGAGAACTATTTTGGTGCTCTGACATCAGTGTTGTGACTCAGACAGGAAATGAGAAATCATTGCTCTTGAAATGTAGAGAGAAATTGATAATAGGTTAAAAGGTTTGTAACTAATCATTAAACAATATGTAGAAAAAAAACAACAACAACAACAACAACACCCAGGAGGGGAGGCGACTTACACAAGATACAAAAAGCAGTAAACAAAAGTATTCTGTTTTCGATTCAAGATGTGTGCCCTTCCCCCTTCTTTTCCTGCAAAACAGTTTTAGTTTGCCTGGTAATTACCATGTACTTTCTGTCTGGGAAGGTAATGAGAAACAGAAAAAAAAGCTGAAATGAGAGCGAAAGAAAACTGCGAGAGATCTGCACGGCACTAGAGTGTGACAGGCTGAATGCTGAGTAAAGCCAGCTAATGAACCATCAGCAGCTCTGAACGTGGCATCTCTGCAGTAAAATGGATGCGAGGCGCAGCAGCCCCAAGTGGCTAATAAAATGTGCATTATGCACTACATGGTCACTCAAAGTGCCCCCAGTCAAACATGGCCACTTAGCAAAGAGGAGGCTTTTTATTTCGCCTTTAGAACCATGGGATTACCCAATGACATTAGTAAAAGAATTAATTAGGGCAATTAATACTGCCTTCACTGGGCTCATGATGAACATACGGTCACAATTTAAAAAGCCTTCTCACTCTTTGATGCACACCTCCAGAGACAGTGAGGGATATCTCCACCCTAACAATGGGTTCCTGTTAGTGTTGTTTGTTGAAACTAAAAATAATTAGGATCATCTAGGAGGAATTTAAACAGAATGGCAAGTTTGCCACTTGAAGCTCCACCCACTAGTTTATGAGGCCAAGTAGCAAGTCTACGAGAGTGGTTTTGTGTTTATAGAGGGGCCACCAAGAGCAGAAGGAGGGGTAATCTTTTCGTGTGTGGTGACTGGAATTTAGCTTTTTTCCGTTAACAAACTCTCACTTCTTTATGCAGTACACACTGCTCAACAGTGGGCTGTTCATGCACAGAGGAAATCCATTTATGGTGTGAAGTCATTTATTATTCCATTGCCATTGGTCAAGTTGGTGTGTCTTACTCTTAGTACGGCTTAAGATGTTTAGCTTTTGAGCAATAAACATTTACCTGCAGAGTGCATCCAAACACGCCTATCATGAGCATGACCACAGAGAGGTAGTCTGTGAACACGTCCCACCATGGCTTCAGAACCCGGAACGCTGGCTGCTGTTCCGTGAACTGCCGGAATTCAGTCACTGGAATCATCCTCCTGGAAATGCATAAAGACGGATTCTGAATTAAGAATATAACATGATATACTGTATAATGTTTCTCTTTAAATAGCTTGAGTGGCTTGCTGAAATGGAATAAAATACTATTAATCCTTACTAAAGAAAGCTGATATGACAGACTGGAGTTGGTTCAATAACATTTCAGTAGCTGGTATTTCCAAATTCCTTTGAAAAAAATATCAGCATCATAGTAAAACTAACTGGAACAATTTAATTATTTAACTGAAAATAAAACGCTAATTAGTTCAGCGATAATAATAGTATATAAATAACAGGTCTATGTTTAAACAGCATATAGCCTTTAATTATAATAAAACTTTTTTTATTATTATTATTTTTTTATGAAACTTAGTAGTAAAATGAAGAACATCAAAACCACTAACAAGTGAAGACTCATGGTTGCTATGGTCATCATCATGCGGTAATCATAATTTCACTTCAGTCTTGCATTTTTGGATTTTCAATCCCTAAACTTTGAAGTATATAGTTAAGAGCATGAAAAATAAAGCACTTCAGGCCAAGTTCTGATCTTTTGTAATATTTCAAGCTGTAATAAAATAAACATTACATCTACATTGCAGTGTATGATAAATGTCCTATTTATTAATTTGTTAGTTTACACTTTGTTATTTATAATAAGAATTATTTACAGAATTCACACACTGAACAAAGGGTCTGATGAACTGATACGTTGAGTGAAAAGGTCATGTCCAAGATTGCCTACAATGTAAATAGGAACCTTTAACACTCTTCACAGAGCACACAAATAGCTTTTGACTTCTGACAGGACTACACTAGACTAAATATAAATTCATGGATGTTTAAAATAAATATGTTCTGCTGTGACAGTCTACCAACATGCAGCTGCTTGAAAATATTTATATATATATATATATATATATATATATATATATATATATATATAT
>CAIGQQ010036459.1:3503988-3559715 GCA_903798035.1 Danio albolineatus | reverse complement strand
AATGTGGCAACCATCGGACCAATCCCTGCAGACTGGGTCACTGGAACAAATCACTGCAGACTGGGTCATTAGAACCGATCGCTGCAGACTGGGTCTTCAGACCAATTATTGCATACTGGGTCTTTGAAACCAACCACAACAGAGTGGGTCCACGGACCAATCAATGCAGACTGGGTCATCGGACCCAATCTCTGCAGACTGGGCCATCGGACCCAATCTCTGCAGGCTGGGTCATCGGACCAATCTCTGCAGACCAATCTCTGCAGACTGGGTCTTCAGACAATCACTGCAGACTGGGTCATTGGGCCAATAAGCACAGATTAGCATCATGCAAAAGAGGGCTTTGGAATTAATTACTCATTAAGCGATTCATATGGGAGTGGTTGAGATAATTAGGTAAACATAAATGTAAATTATAAGATGATTAAGGTGTTTTTGATCTTGCATGCACATCAGCCTGCTGTTGGAGACCCACAAAACCAAAATAAGACCAAAACATCCCCAACAGTACCTAAGATATTCTAAGACCCCGCACACACACTGCTGATTTCGTCTAAATGGTAAACTGTGGTTTTGAAAACACCCCGTATTCATGTGGACGGGCCCTAATGTTGTCCACTTGTGATCACATTGACAAAAACACTTATTAATAACAGGTACAAATAGGGCTTGAGCTAGGGCTGTGCAATTAATCGCAATCGCAAAAATAAATAAATAAATAAATAAATTTTAAAAAACGCGCTTTAAGCACATGCAATTTCTTAAATTGCATGTTAAATTAAATCACTTAAGGCTGCAATTTTACCTATTAATTTATTTTTGTTCTTGTACGCATTACTTTAATATGTTAACCAATCAGAGCTGACGCAGCACACCGGGCAATTACAGCTAAGCTGAGCGGGAGAAAGATGTTAACCAATCAGAGCTCACTCCGTCCATGAGGAAGTTGAGCGGGGTAACCGAATAGGTGGTTTTGATTTACGTTAGTTTTTATTTATTGTTCTGACTGAAATTGAGGTTAGTTCATCTTTATTTCTTCATGTTGTCTGTTTTAAGACAATTTATTACAGTTTTGTTTATCAAGCAGTTAGTGCTACTGTGTACAGTATGTGTTTAACTAGAGCTGAGGTTAGTTAATCTTCATTAATTTTATGTTGTCTGTTTTAAAGACAGTTTTACTACAGTTTAATTTATTAAACTTAATACTATGTTGTTTCATTGTGAAATGTTTTGGTCTGCACTTCATGTGCTCTGAATACATTTAGAATGTGTGTATGTAGCAGTTGCAATAAAATCGCAATCGCAATATATGTTCCAAAAATCACAATATGATTATTTTGTCCATATTGCACAGCCCTATAGCTCACATATTACAAGTGAGAGATTTCTGAATGAAGGATGCATTACTTGACTTAAAAATAATTGAAAGAAACAAACAATCTATTATGATTATTTATTGAACATCAATGTTGAACAACTGAAATTAAAACACACATTGCCTAAAACCAACAGTCACTTTTTTCTTATAAAAAGTGAAAATAAATATCCTTATATGTATTATTTTAATAAATTAATTTCAGTGTTTTTCATAAGAGTTGAAAATTAGCAGTATCTCTTCTGAATAAAATAACTCTTGCATATCCTGTAAATAATATTGTAAACAATGCATTACTTGCATCTTCTGTAAACATATTATTTAAATGTAAATAATGATTTTAATGTAATGGAAAATATGCCATCTCAAGGCATCTCTGGCGCAGCTTCCAATCATTGTCAATGAAGTGCAAAATAAGGCTCAAGAGTGGGTCCTCGTCCTACCTGACCAGAGATCAGATGTGGCTGCAAAGTGTAGCTAACAGAGCGGGTCACGTGTCCCCATATGGAAAAGTAATTAGACAAAAATTAATTAATTTAAAATGTCGATTTCGAAAACTTTTCGTCAAACAAACACAATAACAGTTCATACACAATGAGCTTTTAGAAGCTCATAAATTAAAATTTGCTTAAAATTTATTTACTCTCAGCAAATCTAATTCTTTGGCCTTAGTTGGTTTATATAATGCAAGTCAAGCAATCCTGAGCCCGTTTATAAGTGACATTCAGTTTTTTGCACATACTGATTGTTGTGATTCATAAAAACGTAATGCATCTTCATAACATGTGCATTCGTTTTGCTTTGCTTCTTGTTGATGTTGTTGTTTTTTCACTTAGTTTGAGCATTACCTTGATTTTATGAATCATTAAGAACTACACTTTCAATAAGGAAAATGTTCTTTGTTCTACTTTAGAAATATATAATATATTGCCTACATAGGTATTGCCAAACCTAATGCAGAGAGATATTCTCTCATACACACACAAACATGTGCACACACAATTACAAGAAAAGTACAACGCACAAGTCAGCAAACGCATCAGACAAACCAAAACTCAGCTGACTATAAATCCACAAGTTGTGTATACTTGCTGAAAATGTTAACCATCAATGGTGCTTAAGTCACAAGTAAATACGATCAGTCTTCGTAAGGCACTCTTGAATACTGTTTCCACATTTATAAATATTTCTCAAGAAAGATTCCAACATCAAAGTGAGCATATTTAGATGCAATCTGCTTGTCTTACACACAGAATGAGAAACCACGATCATTAGAAAAAAGAAACCCTGGGGTACAAGAACTTGCTGTATACCCAGCATGCTTCAACAGGCAGCCTTCATCAGGCAGGGCAAAATATTTGGACATTTGTGAACAGCTGCAGCAGTTCAAGTATCTGGAGCTCTTGAATCCTGGATGATTTGCAACAAGCTTTTACAATGTTATTATCAATTATTTAAATACATTTTAAAATCTAAAAGTTACAAGACTTTAATTATAGTTAAACGCTGTATTCTATCCAATCTCTAGACAGCACAAGATGGAACCAAAAAAAAATGTTGGCAGACTTAATGGAAAAATTCAACTAGTTCTGATAGACAAAAAAACAAAAAAAACAATGCACAAATGGATCGGACTCGAGGTGTATGCACGTTTGTGCAGACCTGCTAGCTATTTACCCTTAATAGCTTTAAGTCTCCTACTAAACTCAGCTCAGAAGTGATCTGTACCATCTCCTGGAGCAGCTCTTCCTGCCAGGAAATGGGCCGATTCCCAAATAGAGTCGTGGAAAAAAAGTGCACGCCTGAATCCCATCCAGTCAGCAGGATGAAGAGCTCACTTTCAGACGGTTCGCACGGACGAAGATGTTTTGTAATTGTTACGTGGAGATGATTTCCGCTACCGCTAATTACGGAAAGCGAATAAACAACATTAAATTTAATCTCAAAGCAAGAAAACCACAACTAATACGTTCCCTATAGTCAGTTTAATTTCTGTTTTGTTCGTAGGCTATTTTAATTGATAATCTTAAAACACATTGAGTTCTATTTTAAGCGTTTTGAATGGATGCCTTTTCAATATACGCAATGGGAAACATCGTAAATACACCGGGAATGTAAACAAAACAAAAACAAACTACGTAGGTTTTTATTTGATATTCTATGAATCGATATTTTTCTCTCAGTCCTCAATTGTCTCTAGTCTTAAGTATCAACAATAGCAAATCTAGCAAGTAAACGCGTATTTTTGAAGAATACCTGTACCACGTTTTTCTGACTGAGGGGGTTTGAAAAGTTAAACGCTGTCCCAAGAGCGTTTTGATGTTTTAACGAATAGCCAGCGATTACGTCATGAAGATAGAATAATCCAATAAAAATAAAATGTAACATTATTAACTAGTCACGAATCTTTAATAACGTGAAACAAGCGGTCTCACCTTTGAAGTGTATCGAAGGCGCGTTCTTCTCCGTCTGCAGCTGAAGATTGTAGCAGGGACTGAACATGTCCTTGTGGCTGCGGCTCTCAGTCACTTCTGTCCTCCAGCTGCTATAGGCTAATTCGCCTGGGCGGGTCTTCGGTAGATGAGAGACAATAGTGTTTCCAGAGCCGCCTTTCTCACTTTCCGTTTAGATTTTACGCGTTATTATTTTGTGCTGCATCTGTCCGTGACCCATAAGCACCTCATTGTTACAGGAACTCTCAAGGGCATATGCTTACATCCAAAGCATTTGAACGAACTAAATAAAACCCCTTCCTATGCGTCACTCTAAAGTTAGATTTTACAGTCATTTTAACAAAAGAAAAATAAGAAAGAGAAGTAGAACTGACTAGAGAAAACAAGAATGTATAGCTATGGAAGAAAAAAAGTCTGTTTACTGTTTGTTTGTTTGTTTGTTTGTTTGTTTGTTTGTTTGTTTGTTCCAAAGAAAATTGGTCATTAGAAAAAAATAAGTTCTAACAGTAAATTAAGATTCTTTAACCTTAACAGAACCATTCATACCAGAAACATTTTTGTGGAATTTCAAATATTTTCATAAACATTTATATGATTATTATCAAATACTAGTTATTATTTACTATAAAAAAACATACATATCTAAACAACATTAGATATCTTTTATTTTTATTGATGTGAATTGGTAATAAACAGTATCAGTACAACAGTTAGCCGGACACAATAATAAATGACAATTGACACTGAACTTGAAATACATAATGAGGTAAAAAAATAAATAAAAATCTTCATTAAAATATAATGAAGACCAGGATCCTTTGAAATGTCTTTACAATCATTTGAAATGTCTTTACAATCGCTATGAGTGTGTTTGAGTAAAAGTATTTTCTCTCTGATATAAGATATGAAAGCATCTGACAAACAGGGTTGAAGTTACAGTGTCTCTTTCATTTTTTTGTGTACAAACAATTATGTTTTTACAATTCAAAAAGTATCAAACATAGGTTATGTTTAAGTCATGGGTTAAATTTTATATTTTCTTTGACTTTTTATGCATGAACCCAAATTAAAATTAGGACAAAAACACCTTTGTTATATTTGCCCATTTAAGAAAAGACATTCTGACATCCAGCTGTTTACACGTGTTCTGTTAAACAAACAAAAAAAAAGAATGATGAAAAACACATAATTGGTAGGAAACAAGTTACATTTTAAAAGTTAAAATGTTTAGAAGCATTTAGAAATAAAGATAGCTGAAAATGTGTGTTGATTGTTGATGGTTGAAAAAGCAGTAACGAGGTGCAGGTGATTTGTTAGTTACAGATAAAAAAGACGGGAAATAAAGAACACTAAAAAACTTGGAGCATAAAATGTTTCTTCAGAACAACACAGTTCTATGAATAAACTATTACTATGTGCAAAGAACATTTAAAGAACTATATTTTTTCGAATGTATTCATAAATGTTTTGTGAAAAAAATGAAAAATTAAGGATAGTCTACCATTGATTGAGTTCTTAAAGGAATAATTCACACAAGAAGATACTTTACTCTGTATTTACTCACCATCAATTGGTTACAAACCTTTATGAGTTTCTTTCTTCTGTAGAAATAAAAAAAGATATTTTCAAAAAAGTTGAAAACCTGTAACCAGTGGCACCCAGAAAGAAATACTATCTTTGAAATATTGTTTTTTTGTGTTCGACAGGAGAAAGAAACTCATGAATGTTTATGACCACTTTAGGGAGAGTAAATAGTATGTAAATTTTTTTGGTGGACTATCCCTTTCAGAAATCAATATTTGGTGGACTAATTTTGTTTCAAACAGAAGATAGAAACTCAAGTAGGTTTGGAACAAGTGAAGGGAGAGTAAATTATGACAGAATTTTGGGGTGAATGATCACTTGTTAAACCAATAAAATTGGGTTGTCTAAAATGAATATAACATCTGAACACATGGTACTTTTTATTATTTACATAAGCGCTCTAAATGACAACGTTTGTATTTTAAATTTAGAAGAAATATCATAAGAATTTTACAGAAACAAAAATGACATTTAACTCAACCACACAACTGTAATTCAAGCCGAAAGAACTGATCCATTTCATGTTGCCACTTATTTTGTTTCCCTATATCTACACTGTAAAAAAATCCTGGTTGCCTTAAATTTTTAAGTTGAATCAAATTAACCTTATGAGTCCATTGAACTTATATTATGTTAAACTGACTTAAAACAGCTTGCATGACTTATAAAATGAAGTTAGAACATGATTAACTTAGTTTAATAAGTTACAATGACCTAAAAACATATGCGGTCAGGACTAATTATAATATATTTTTTTACAGGGTATATATTAAGGCAATGCTGTGGTTGTTAAAAACTGTAATTCACAAAAGTGTTTCTGACCATATTATCATTGAATGCCCATATACAAGCAGTTGACTATGGAGGCTTCAAAACAACAGCCCAAGAAATTTATAATAAAACCCATTAAAAACGAGTACCTTTAAAAGTAGTATTTGTAGGCGGCCTGTTTACTTAGAAAAGATGACTAACTCCCTGTGAAAGTGTCCACTAACTATTCATTAGAGCCAGCCTCCTCCACACCAGCCAGAGCAGCCATTAACTTGAGCATGTCATCCCACTGTCTCCATAGCCTCTGTGCTAGATCATATGTTTACAGCGTGTCTGATTGGCCACAGCTACTGCCTCAGGCTTGCTCGCACGCTCTGTCTTTGTTTCACGGAAAACCTCTTTGACATTGGGCGGCAGCAACTTTATAAGGTCTTCCTCAACTAAAAAGCCCATTCACTGTATGTTTGTGGCCTTTTATCAGTCCTGCTGAAAGACTCCACAGATGGTTCCTTTGGAAATGCTGTAGTTAAGATAAAATTCTAAACTAGCTTTTAAGATCATGGATTTTTTTTTTTTTTTTTGGCATGCAATCCTCAATTTACAGAAAAAAATACACATGACTAAATATTATTTTAAAAGCTGTGTGATGAAGGATTGTGTTTTATTTACTTTTTAAAACAATGCACAGTTTATTATGCAGGCATACATGTTATAGAAAAAAAAAAACAAAGAACAATGTGAGGAGAAAACCTTGTCTGCATTTTTCCTTTTTTTTTTGCCCAAATTAGGTTAAGTTTAGTACCCACCCCCACACACACAGACACAAACCCATTGGGATGAATGAAATACACTGAAAAATCTATAAAGATCACTGTTAGAGAAAACTGAATAAATGAAACTATATATTAAAGTATATGATCAAAAAAGCATAATACACAGAAATATATAAATTACTAAGAATATATATATAATAATAAGAGGAATGATTTGTTTATTAAAAGCTGGCACATGTTTTTAAAGAAGAGTGACAGGTCAAGGACAGATTTTATGACCCACCAAACAGTTGCTTCAAAGTGATTTATTTCTTGCAGGTGCAGGTTCAAATAATGTATTGAGAAGCTCTGGAAGAAAAAGAGACCACGTCAAAATTATTAGTGGTTCTCTGAATTTGGCATTAGGTGTGCATTTGGAGGAAAATGTTCAATAGTTTTTTTTATATTCTATAAACTGTTAAAGTGTCTTCAAAATAAAATAACACAAAGAAAATAATGAAGCAAGAGTATTAGAACAATTATGTATTTGCAGTAAATGATAGATCAGTATTCGAACTTTATTTTCAAAGGATATGTCAATATAAGGGATGGTTTTAATATTTATACACAATATAAATGCAGAATATATAAAACAGGGGTGGGCAAACTTGATCCTGGAGAGCTGGTGTCCTGCACAGTTTAGCAAACAAACACTCCTGCTTATAGATATCTAGTGATCTTGAAGACACTGATTAGCACGCTCAGGTGTGTTTAATTAGAGTTGGAGCTAAACTGTGCAGGACACCGGCCCTTCAGGACTGAGTTTGCCCACCCCTGATATAAAGGCTGCGTTCGAAACCGCCTACTACTCAGTAAGTACTGCATTTGAATTTTAACGTATTACTCGACCATAAGAAAAGTACGTTCTATACAGTATGAATGTGAGAAGTATGATTGGAATTCGGACGTACTACGTCCGCCATTTTGTCATAGTCACGTGACCTACCTGCATCAGTTGCGTCGCTTCACTCCCATTCATAAATTCTCTCGCGGGGCATCATGGGATAGCGCAGCGTGCATGGGATACGCACTTCAGAATCTCGCCGGAAGTAGTAAGTCATCCGGGTACTTCCCGCATACTGATTTTCGAATTCTATGAATTTGGACATACTACTCGGCTCGCATACTGATTTTAGCGTACTGTATAGTATGGAAGTATGCGGTTTGGGACGCAGCCCATGTAACCGGACACTTTATAAGGTGCACCAGGTTGGACCCCATTTTGCCTTCAGAACTGCCTTAATCATTCGTGGCATAGGTTCAACAAAGTACTGGAAATATTCCTCAGAGATTTTGGTCCATATTGACATGATAGCATCACGCAGTTGCTACAGATTTGTCGGCTGCACATCCATGATGTGATGTGAATGTTCCACCAGGTGCTCTACTGGATTGAGATCTGGTGACTGTGGAGTCCATTTAAGTACAGTGAACTCATTGTCATGTTCAAGAAACCAGTCTGAGATGATTTGCGCTTTATGACATGGAGCGTTATCCTGCTGGAAGTAGCCATCAGAAGATGAGTACACTGTGGACTAATACTAATAGGCCCAAAGTGTGGCAAGAAAATATCCCCCTCACCATTACACCAATATCCTGAACCGCTGATACAAGGCAGAATGGATCCATGCTTTCATGTTGATGATGCCAAACTCTGATCTTACCATCTGAATGTTGCAGCAGAAATTGAGACTCAGACCAGGCAATTTTCTATTGTCCAATTTTGGTGAGCCTGTGCGAACTGTTGCCTCAGTTTCCTGTTCTTTGCTGACCAGAGTGGCACCCGGTGTGTTCTTCTGCTGCTGTAGCCCATCTGCCTCAAGGTTTGACATGTTGTGCATTCAGAGATGCTCTTCTGCATACCGCGGTTATACCGAGTGGTTATTTGAGTTGTTTTCTATAAGTTTGAACCAACAAGGCATTCAACAAGGCATTTGCGCCCAGAGAACTGCTGCTCACTGGATATTTTCTCATTTTTTGATAATTCTCTGTAAATCATAGAGATGGTTGTGTGTGAAAATTCCAGTAGATCAGAAGTTTTGGAAATACTCAGACTAGCCCATCTGAGACCAACAATCATGCCACATTCAAAGTCACTTAAATCACATTTCTTCCCCATACTGCTCATTCAATTGCTGCAGCAGATCGTCTTGACCATGCCTAATTGCATTGAGTTGCTGCCATGTGATTGGCTGATCAGAAATTTGCGTTAACAAGCAGTTGGACAGGTGTACCTAATAAAGCAGCTGGTGTGTGTGTATATATATATATATATATATATATATATATAAACAATATATATATATTGTACATTGTAGTGTTTTATTTATTTATTTATTTTTGTATTATTTAATTTTTGTAAGGTTTTGCAAAATCACATAATCAAGTAACAGATAAAAGCAGAGTGAAAGAAGAGATATTTGCTTTCTTAGGGTAATTGAGGGCCAAATAGTAAAAGGTTTATGCTCTGCATTTTAAAGGGATTCTGTCATGATTTATTGACCCTCATGCAGTAGTGAGGCTACAGAGGGGGCAGGCTGTCACTCAGTTGTGCTCCTCCATTCTATGGTGAATGATAAATACCAGAGCTGACAGTCTGAGCAAGCAATCGTATCCACATTTCCCACTGTAAAACAGTCCTTCATTAATCCCACATATCTATGACTAAACCCACTCATACTGGGCTCCAGTTCCTAAAATGACAAATCAAATTTTTTGAAGTGAACAATGGCCTTAAAATAATTTACAATCATCATTTTTTCAGTTTGTGTGATTTTCGTTATAAATAAACAGATTAACTTGGCATTACTAATACTTGCAATTGACCCTTCTAACTTTTTAAAGACTGGTTATCATGAGTTATTTAAAAAATCCTAAAACTTGCATTCTTGATTAACTTGAGAAATCTATTTAAAATGTGAAATGGCCTTTAATAAAGCTTAAAGATATTAGTGACTCAAATGAATATTGAACACAAAATAATATATTTTGAAAAATTAATAACAATTGACTTCCACTGCATTTGTTTATCCTACTATGAATGTCAATGGTTATGTTTCCGACATTCTTTAGAATAGATTCTTCTGTGCACAACAGAAGAAGAAAAGAAAAAAAGTCAAGGGTGAATAAAAACTATAACTTAATTTTATTTTTATGTGAACTATACCTTTGACAACATTATAGATCAGAGGATAAAGCATAATGCTACACACCAAAAAATATTATTAATTAAAATAATGTATTAATTAAAATGAATATGTCTGTGTTTAAAAATGATCTATGTTAACAGGAATATAACAAATACAGTTGCCACTGACTAGATGTTTTTGAATGTAGAGCTATCAAAGATTCAGGCTGAAGTTTCATGTCAAGATCTTTTCCAATTCTGTAAAATGTGCAGGAACAAAAACCTGCAGGCGCAGATAGTCCAGCAATGTTGCAGTTTTCCATTTTATGTAAGTAAAAAAAAAAGAAAAAAAAAGAAAAGCTTTTCTGAACATAACGTGACCATCAGCTCGACCTTAACATTTTAATACTTCTATCTCCACAGAGGCAGAAGCTCATCTTCTTTAATGATCGATCCCAAACAGGAAAATAAAAGAAATGAATTTTACTAGTCCACTGAATGAATTATGAAAACAAATACTTTCTGGACTTCTGCAGTACTGCTGTATAGCTTTCATCCCCCAAGGGGTCAAGGGAAACAGCATTTGAGAGTTTCTGATCATCTATAAAAAAATAATAAAAAAAAAAAAAAATGCTAGTACAGCATCCCTGAGCACCGCCAACCCAGCTTCTTTGGTGTCCTCAAGCAGATCCAGTCTCTCTGACATGTTCTTGGAGCCACAACACTTGCGTAGGATGTGGAATATTTGTCCAGAGGTGGTTTAGAGCTGGTGCTCAGTTACCCAGCTAAAAATTGCTCACCTTTAACAATGAAAATGTCAGCAAAATCCAAATTGGTTGATGCCAACACTACACATTGTTGACATACAGTAAGCAAACTGTTCTGTCTAAAGCTTAGAAACCTTCAGAGGACATATTTTATATGTTCAGATGCTTGTAAACACATGCCGGCAACATGCCAGCTGTTCAAAATGCTTTTAGGCATGTAAACGGTGTCAAGAATTGTTCTGCTGAAATTCAAACCAAGCTTCAGGATCGAGAAAGGTGATTTATTTGACTTTGAGCATGACATGGTTGTTGGTGCCTGATGATGAACTGGTCTGACTATTTCTAAACATATATACTAACTTTTATTTCAGGTGTAATCTACTCTTTTCTACATTCCATGATGCTTCGCATGAATTTGCATGAAGTGTAAACAAAGATGTGAACGTTGACAAATAAGGAAAATTGGAAGTGAAAGATCTTTAACCACATAATTAAATCATAAAATAATAATGATTTTTTATTAAATATTAAAATCCCAAAGTGTGATTCTTTCTCCAGCAGTATTTCAATCAGATTTTCCATCAAGATGCTAGTAGAAGTATTTTAGTGAAAGGCTAGAGATTGTTAATGCAATCTAGACAATTATTCATGGGATATATTGTAAATTCATAAATGGAATATTTTGTATACTGGAGAGACCAGAAATGACAGTTCATGTCGCTGTTTTCATATTGTAGAAAAGAAAAAACATGAACGAAAGAATTTGAGGAAAAGAGGTCTTACCATAGATAATATACACCATAGATCATTTAGACTGTGTTGCATTTTTCTCCTAAAAAAATCTTCCAAAAAAAGTACAGTTCATTTATCCAATATATAGTGCACATTCATTCATTCATTCATTTTCTTTTCGGCTTAGTCCCTTTATTAATCCGGGGTCGCCACAGCGGAATGAACCGCCAACTTATCCGGCATTTGTTTTACGCAGCGGATGCCCTTCCAGCCACAACCCATCTCTGGGAAACACATTCATACATTCTCATTCACACACATACACTATGGACAATTTAGCTTACCCAATTCACCTGTACCGCATGTCTTTGGACTGTGGGGGAAACCGGAGCACCCGGAGGAAACCCACGCAACCACGGGGAGAACATGCAAACTCCACACAGAAATGCCAACTGGCCCAACCGGGACCTGCCCCAACCGGGGATCGAACCAGCGACCTTCTTGCTGTGAGGCGAACGTGCTACTCACGCGCCACCGTGGCGCCCTTTATAGTGCACATTTATGATCTTAAACATTTACTTTCAGCTGTTTTGTCTGAAACTTCTCCAAACCAGAAATGCTTTTGATGCTGCTGAAAGTGACGGTTATTAGTATCTAAATATGCTATTTACCAATGGAAATATAAACGCACTAAAAAAATTACATCACTGAAAAAAAGTCAAAAAATCCTCCTATCTAATGAGAATATGTGTGCACAAAACTCTGTCAGTTATAATAATAAATATATAAATAAATAAAAACAATAATGGTAACATTATTATTATTATTATTATTCATTTTATTCATTTTCTTTTCAGCTTAGTCCCTTTATTAGTCTGGGGTCGCCACAGTGGAATGAACCGCCAACTTATCCAGCATATGTTTTACGCAGCAGATGCCCTTCCAGCGGCAACCCTTCTCTGGGAAACATCCATACACACTCATTCACACTCATACACTACAAACAATTTATCCTACCCAATTCACCTTTACCACGTCTTTGGACTTGTGGTATAGGAAAACCAGGGGGAGAACATGCTAACTCCACACAAAATTGCCAACTGACCCAGACGAGGCTTGAACCAGCAACCTTCTTCCTGTGAGGCGATTGTGCTACCCACTACGCCACCATGGCACCATTATTATTATTATTATTATTATTATTATTATTATTATTATCATTATTAATAATAATAATAACTGTAAAAATTGTTAGTCTATATGTAATCTGATAACAAATTAAGCAAATTAAATTTATATGAAAAATAGGTAGTAGCCTATACTGTAGCTTTTGTTAGTCGAATGTTGCTGTATTTTTCAAAACAAATGGGTTTATTTAAAGAACAACAGCTCAAATAAAATCTGAAAGCTTTCAGTATATGCTGTAAGTGACTGCTGTTCAGTATTTTTTCCATTTAATGCCGAATGGAAGCCGATTAAATATGTAACGCCTATGAGAAAATTTTAATGCATGAATTCCATTTAATTTAGAATAATTTGCCCCAAAAGGCACACTCTACTGAGATTATCTTATTTAATCTATATTTTATGTAATAAAGCTTTATGGACCCCTGGGTGTGTGGAGGTACTGCATATTTAGAACATAAGCAAAAAGATTTATGTATGAATTAGATCAAAAACGGCATTTTTAATCAAAAACATTTCTGTGGCATTGTGGCTCTGTGGTAAGCACGCTTGCAGCAAGATGGTCTCTGGTTTGAATTCCAGTGTTCTGTTGATTTGTTGTTCCTGATCAGATTGTGTTCCCATTCCAAAGTATATCTCGATGATGAAATAAGCTACCCAGCAGATTGTGTTATAGGATCAATTTTGATGTTGAGCGGGGTGATGTGAGGCCATAATATTCTCCTAACCTACCTCAAATCCTAAAGCCAAAATCATTCAAATACATGTTGATAGCACAGAGGATGCTGTGGCGACCCCCGATGAAGAAAGAAATAAGCCAAAGCAAAATGAGCGAGTGGGTTTGTCCATATTTGACTCATTGTTGGGCTGAAACAACCCAGTGATCTAGATTTAAATGTTAACAGCCTGATAAGTAGCATGTAACAAAGTTATTTTTTAGTTGTTGTTTTATGACAAAAACAAACTTTTTTTTTGTAAATGTGTGGACTCCAGGGTCTGATGAGAAGGAAAAAAATTAAAAAGTGAAAAATAAATTAAGATGAGAATGAGAGAAAAAACAGCTACCCTAACTAAAATGTCATGCTTAACAGATTAAACAAATGAGAATTGAGAAAAGTTTACTGAACTTGCAAATTTGTAATAAAACAAGGTGAAAATGCAAGTCAAAGAGTGAAAGTCTGTTCATTCATTGTTTTTAGTTGATTAATAAAAACCTTAGTTCATACACAATTTACAGTATTTCACTGTTCTTGATACGCTGTTAATCATATCTTTGATAGATGATTTTAGGCTAGCCTGTTCGATTAGGAGTTGGTTTCAATGATTACAGCGCCACCTGCTGTCTAAAAATGCTTGTTGACGAAAGACAGGAAATATGATGCAGGATCTGATTTCACTCTCGTTAAGTTTTCAAAGAAAACTTGTACATATTTGAACATGATTGGCCTATGGCTACATTACATTGACTTTACATTTAATGACATATGCGAAAGTAGATTTACATGAGAACAATGTTCGATACTCAAGGTAAGGCTATTTCCATGTAGGCCTATGTTCTCTTAAAATTCGACTATGCCAATGTACTGTATATCCAGAATTTGTTTATAGGGCACCTTTAAAATGTGAAATGGCCTTTTATAAAGCTCGATAAAACTAATTATAAACAATTTGTGCACACCATTTAGTTCAACACTTAATGCATTATTAAAATCCAGAGATGTGCTTGTTAAAGGTGTGGTATGTAAGTTTTTTACTCTTCTAAAGCATAAAAATATGATAATATGTTTGCAGATATTTAAGAAACATGCCAAGTGAACGTCCTTGTTTATCTGAAAAATAATGCTGTAGTCAGATATTCTGCTTTGAAAATGTGTTTTCCGTGTCGAAACGCTCTCTTTGTTTATATTCTTTTAACGTGCCCAATGCCAGTTTAGCCAACTATATTTCATAACTCCGGGTTGCCTTGGTGGTGCACGTATTTCATTCATTCATTCATTCATTCATTCACTCAGAACGGCTCAAACAGTATCATATGAACTGCGAAATGAGACTCATGAGTTCCACATGAGGTTATTAATTAGCTAATTATATTACGAATGTATACATTAGGTAAGCAGGTTACACTGTAACTGTGTGTCCTAAAAACACGCTTCATGATGATATACAGTGATAAGCAATTTGGCTGTTTGTACCAGACAAAACACGACAGAAATGTAACCCATTCAGAAGCACAGGATATGCACTCAATCACGAAATGGTAAGGTTTATAATCTATTTAATAACCCTCTTTAACATTATTAAATGTAGATGCTGAATCATGCGTTAATTTCAATTTTAAGGTCAGAGGTGAACTATCAGCTGCTGCTGCTTTCAGTAGTATGACAAAAAAAGTCATGTAAAAGGGTATTCAAACTCACATTGTTAGCGGTTAACACTGAATAAAGCACATGAGGTTTAGCTGTCATTGTCAGAGTTATCTATTGTTCAGCTGTGAGAAATAGAAGCTGTTTCTTATATATTAATTTGAGGTGTTGGTTAAAACAAAAACTCCTTTTAAAATATAAGACTGTTAAGAAATGGTTGCAGTTTCATTGGCCACACAATGGAAGGAAACAATGAAAAGATATAGTACTTTATTCTAACTCATTATCTGCATTACATGGTTTTTATAGCGAAATAAAGAGATCATCTTCAATACAGGACTTTCTGTATAAAATTTGTACAAAATGTATGCTAAAATGAATCAGTTGAAAATCAGTTTAACGGTGAATAGATTGATCAAATATGCCTATTGACAAAAGGTTTGCAAAGAAATGTCAGGCTCCCTTGTAAAAGTATTTTGTATTTTCGAAATACAAAATACTGTATTTTATTTTGATACATTTCTGGCTGCTGTATGTTGTAGTTTATTTTGATACATGTAAAACTGAGGTATTTTGTATCAAAATATATTTTAATGTATTTTTGCCCATCCCTGCACACGATACACTCTGTACATATACACACACATGATACACCCAATACACAACCACTGAGCTACTGGAAGTTGATGAACCCAAACTCTGAAAGACAACTTGTTTCTTTGTGGAAAGTTATAAACAACAAAAATCGTCAATAAGAGACAAAGTTAGGCAAGGCAAAACAATGCACGCTAAACATATACACACGATACATTTACAAACATGATACACCATATACATATATGACCCCAAGTTGAACCCAAACACTGAAAGGCAAGACAAAACAATACACTCTCCATATATACATATCCGTTTCTCTTATTAACATTTAGAATATCACTTAAGATTGCTGAAACTCCATTACCACAACCGGTTTGACGAGCGTCATGCTTATATAAGAATCCTGGAGGAGTTGCTTCATTTAAACTAATATGGTCATTTTGTTTCAGCCAGGTTTCAGTAAGACAGAGTGCATTAAGATTGTTATCTGTTATTATTTCAGTCATGATAAGTGCTTTAGGTGCTAGTGATCTGATGTTTAGGAGACCAAGCTTTTAGAAATTAGTATTTTCACTTTTTTCTGGTTTGATTCTTAGTAGATTTTTTCTAGAGCACACAGTATGTTTATTTCTTGGTCTAATATTACGAGGAACAGACAGTCTCTATGGGGTTTGCCAGACATGCACTACTGCACTACTATTTAAGTGGGAGGGACAAGAGTCTATGTGGCTAAAATGTGAATTTTCACTTGCTAGTCAGACAGAACAAAGCATCCTGGAGATGTTTTCCGACAAGAAATCAGCTCCAGCTCAACTGGGGTGCAGACAGTCAGCATGGAAAAGCTTAGGACGCTCCCAGAAAAGATTCCAGTAATTGGCAAAGAGCAATTTCTGTTCTTTACACCATGTTAATAGCCATTCATTCAGAGCAAAAAGTCTACTGAACCTTTCATTTCCTCTGCGGTAGGTATGAAGCGGTCCAGAAACAATGATCTGTGTGGCGGGCGAGGTGCGTCGAACCGTCTTGATCAGGCTCCTGAAGTCCCTCTTCAGGATCTCCATCTGCTGCAGTCTGGTGTCGTTCGTCCCGACGTGGAGGACGACAGCTCCGATGCTCTCGCCAGCGCTCAGGATAGTGGGAACCTAAGAAACATCTTTAATGCGAGCACCAGGAAAGCAGTGAGTGCGTACGTTATTTTTAGTAGAAGCGGCACAGACACAACGATCGATGGAGTCATCGATGATATCTCTGTGGAGATCTTAAAAAAGGAAGGGGAAGACGTTCTGCCCCGGGACCTGGTAAGCACCTTACGCACCCAGGGCTGTGGCAGCCAGGTGCCAGCGTGAACGATGCCTGGGCGAACCATGTGCTGCACTGGGCCTGGAGCGGGCCGCAGCATGGGGCACACGGAGCAAGGCGTTGTTTCTGGAGCTGCGCTCGCTTCATCTCCAGAACGTAAATCTGCCTCTCTCTGCTTCCAGCTCCAATGCCTCCATCGATGCTGCTCCTGCACACAAGGACAGACACACAAGCGACATTGTACAGGGTGAAGAGTAAAGCCTGTAAGTGAGAAAATGAGTGAATGAAGGAAGTTACAAGCAACAAGCGGATGCTCGAAAGACAGAAAAGAAGATTTGTTTGTATAAATGTATTGAGGGTTTGTTCACCCTAAGTAGGAGAGATAAACACTTAGTGAATGTGGATGTATTTTATGAAAAAAATGTAAATTGCGAATCTACGTTACAAAGCTCAAAACACACGCGGCGAGGCTACCGTAACAGTGAAAGTTATGTCACTCGAGCATGCATAACCCGTCCAGCCCGAGCAATCCGTTTGGGAAACAGCGTCTATATTTATCACTATGGAGCGCGTCAGCTGACAACCACGCACCACTATATGACTGTGAAGTATTGCAAAGGAGGGGTGATGGCACCTGTAATGAAAACGAGGGCAATCGCGTCGTTGTTATATTCATTTCATAGTGTGTTCATGCCTATTTTTAAACGACTGCACAGAACAGACTCACATTTAAACGCAAGGGGCATCCCCTGATGGTACGGTGGTATCGACTGCATATAGGGAGGATCGGGTCTTTAATGTTTATTGCCACCCTTCAGAAAAAAATGTTTGATATCAATGTTCTCGACATGACCCAATGAATAATTCAATGTCAATTCAACCACATTAAACCTATACAATCCACATTTTTAGCCATTTTGGAAGATTCATTATTGATAATTAGTTAAGGTTTTATAACGCACGACCACTAGGTGGCGCTCCTGCCAAATTTATTGTAAGGCGATTTTTGTTATTCTAGTTTTTCAGATATTGAACTCTATAAATAAATATAAAATTTTTGTCACTCCTTTAGGGTTTGTAGATTGTAGAAGCCATTCCCTCTTCGACCATATCTCTTCCTAAGGACTCTTCTCAGTCTTCTTTGTCAATTATTCATCCCTTTTTTTCAAGGTTATTCAAGGTTTTTTTCTATAATAAAGATAATAGAGACATAAAGAGAAACATCTCAGCTCATGTTTCAGGATGAGATGATTCTCTCTCCCATATATTGCGGAAGTAATTCAGGTAATTCATCCCACATTCCATGGAGGAAAGTCTGGACAATTGTCATCTAAATATTTTATAACTGAGATAAAAGATATTTCTTACAAACGACTTAATCTATGTACCCTGTCTCAGTTTTCTACGCAGATATTTCCTTTATTATAAAAAGATCTTATTAAGAAGATCTATCAAATATTATCTGATACATTTATTAATATTTTCCTTAATAAAATTATTTCTTCACAAATGTAAATTTAAAGACGCTAAGCCCTATTTTTCAGTTTTTTTGTATAGACCTTAAAATACCTCAACAATATTCTTACATCAATTCCAAAGCTCTCAAATCCTTCATAGTGTCATTGTCATAATATTCTCCTGATTCTGTAACTACTATCTTTATACTATTATTTTTTGTTTTATATGCTATTTTCTTTTTTTCTATGGCAAGCCGTTTTGACATTTAATCTATAACTCGTACTAGTATCTATTTTTTTTAGATACTAGTATCTTTTCCATTAAATACTAGTACTTATTCATTAGTGCCTATTCAATACTTACTAGTGCCTATATTCTTTAGATACTAATGCTTTAAAAATATATATACTAGTGCTTGCTCATTAGACACAGGTTCTTTTTATTAGATACTAGTACTCATTCAATAAATGTATTAAAAAATCTATTAAACACATACTAGTACTTATTAAATATGTACTAGTTTTTATTTATTAGATACTAGCACTTATTTTAATAGTGACTAATTACTATTCTGTTGTTACTAGTAACAAATTTAACATTGTTCCATGGATTTCTATGGAATCTATCAGAGATATTAACTATTAAGCTTTGACTAGTATGTATTCCAAGTGGGATCTTGTACATGTTTGTATGTTCTAGTTGTAATTCATTTGGTAATGTACTTATTAATTAGATACTAGTTTCTAATTAATAGATACTAGTACTTAAGTTTTAGATACTAGTACTTTTTGTTTAGGTAGTAGTACTTAATCATTAGATATTTCATAGGTGCTAGTACTTGTTTATTATATACTAGTGTCTATTAAATAGATACTAGTATTTATTAAATAAATACTTGTTTCAATTCATTAGATACTAGTAACCATTAAATATATACTAGTAGTTTTTCAGTACTAGTATTTATTTATTAGACACTAGTATATTTTATAACTATTACTAGCAACAATTCTTAATTTACTAGTCAGTTTTGCTTTTTTACTCGACTTATATTATGACTAGTCCAGATGCAAGAGTTCAATTAAACGTTTTACTAGTAAAATAAAAATTTCTACTAGTAACATTTCAATCATGTTGTAGTATTTAATAAATGTTTACTATATTTTAATCAAGTTGTAGTATAATTACTAGTGTCTAAATAATAAACACTAGTATCTAGTAAATAGATCTAATGAATAAGTAATAGTATGTAATGAATAAGGATTAGTATCTAATACATAAGTACTAGTATTTATTATTTAGGAACTAGTATGTAATTAATAAGTACTAGTATCTAATGATTACCTACTATTACATAAAATATGTTCTAGTCCCAGCTGGAATACATACTAGTCAAAACTAAATAGTTGATGTCTCAATGACAGATCCCATAGAAATCAATGGAAAAATGTTACATTTATTATTAGTAGCAACAGAATAGTTACTAGTCACTATTAAATATAAGTGCTAGTATCTAATAAATAAAAACTAGTATTTAATTAATGAGTACTAGTATCTAATAAAAAGAACTACTGTCTAATAAATAAGCACTAGTATATTTTTTAAAAAGCACTAAAGAATAGGCACTAGTATGTATTGAATAAGCACTAGTATCTAATGAATAAGTACTAGTACTTAATGAAAAAGATACTAGTATCTAAAAAAATAAGTACTAGTAACATGAAAATAGATACTAATACGGGCAATAAATTAAATGTCAAAACGGCTTGCCATAAGGCGTGTCCATCCAATAGCTATACAGGTATATTATCAGTGCAAGTCAGTTAGTTTTGGGAGAATCATTGAAGTATAAGAAGAGGACATCTGCATGATGTAAGTGTTTTGATATGGTTTGATTTTGCTTACTTTCAAGTTTTGTGTACACACTGGTATAGCCTAGTATTGGTTTGATACATGCCTATCAAAATGGACTTATATTCATTGTATTCATTTACAATTTTATATAGCTTTAAATGTTTTATTTTATTTATTATTATTTATTTAAAGACTAAAGAAAATCAGTTTTACATTTGTACTACATTTATTCATTTATCAGATGCTTTTATCCCAGGTTTCAAAAAAAAATCAAGGCTACAACAATTTATCATAAAAAGAGAAAGACATGAGAAAAAACATGAGAAGAGCTAATAATACAATGTAAAAAAAAAACATATAGGTAGTGAGGTTAACTGCATTGAGCAAATAGTTTAGTGCAATTATTAAATAATTTTGAGCAATTATTATGTTTGCAAATAAAAATATATATATAGGTGCTGGTCACTAGTCATATAATTAGAATATCTTTATAAAGTTGATTTATTTCACTAATTCCATTCAGGAAATAACTTGTATAATGTAAACATTCATTCCACACAGAGTGATATATTCCAAGTGTTTGTTTCTTTTAATTTTGATGATTTTACTGACAACTAAAGAAAAACACAAATCTCAGAAAATTAGAATTTTTTTTAGAAATCTAGGCCAACTAAAAAAAGTATTAACATGAAAAGTATGAGCATGCACAGCACTTTGCCTGAATTACTTCAGCAATGTGGCATGTCAAGGAGTTCAATAGTGTGTGGCACTGCTCAGGTGTTATGAGAGCCCAGGTTCTGATAGTGGCTTTTAATTCTATACATATTTGTGTGTTTTCCTCTCTGTGAAAACCAAGCTAAATCTTTGTTTGTGTGTGAGTGTGTGTGTGTGTGATTTGCTTTATCAACATATAATCATTATTCACAATGTAAAGAATATTCTGTGAAAACAGAACTTTGATATCTTTAATATTGACTGAGTTGGGCCATGTCAAAGACCTGCTTCATTCCAGATTCAGAAAATTGTCTTTTTGAGAAAATCCAATTTGTCTGCTCTGGAAAGATACTCTCACAGCTGATCTTCTGGCTCTCACACAAACTTCTTACCGTCTGAGTGGATACTTGCACCCCTGTTGCATATTGAAGGTCATTTTGTTGCTTGACTGTAGGCATGAAGTGATTTATATGGCATGCAGGTCAGGTGTCGGTCTTGATTTGCTGTTGTGTCCAATTTTCTCCACCATGCTTTCTACTCACACTACCAGACCATCTGAAGCTGTTTTAAATGGCACGTATTTTACCCTTTTTTAAGATTTAGGATAAGTCTTCTGTGTTTCCAGAATGTGTCTGTAAAGTTTCATCTTTAAACACCCATCAGATTATTTATTATACCTTTGTGTATATTGGAAATCTGAGCAGGTTTGACTTTGTAGCTGTTTTGGTGCATGTGCCTTTAATGCAAATGAGCGGCTTCTCGATGCCCACCATTCCTACATGTGTGTCAGAGCCAAAGAGATCGCTCACTTTTGCTATGATGGGTGTAGATTTTGAATCTTTTTTTTATAATTGTACTGACAGGCTGCTGAGGTGAAGAATTATGAAACCATTTTTTGTGAAAATTTGTGTGTGTTGAGCAGCAGTAAAGATAACGTTAGCACCTGTCAGCTTTAATTGTTGGGAAAACTGGATAATTTTGGGCTTTTGTCAGCTAATTTCATCTTCTGGGTTTAAAATGATTTTTGGGGCGGGATAAAAATTGGTGACGAAGCACAAATCTGCTAGTGGAGTGATGACATGTCGGTTTCTCAATATTATTCATAGCGGAGTGTTATTATCCTATGAGAAGACCCTGCTTCTTTATTATTCATGACCACATATGCCTTCCGAAGGCAAAGCAGACCTGCCAAGCTGGGAGACGCGATGGGTGAGACACGCGTCGTATGTGTTTGTTTCGATGATCCACAGTTTTGTTGCATGTTTTTCCATGCTATGCTGTCCGGGCCGATACAGCACAGCTGTTGGTTTGCAGCAAGCATTTTTGTCAGGAGAGCTGTACGAGAATTGGAAAATGCCGGATTTTGTCTTTTATCAGTGGAGTTTGTTACCATCAGGTTATCAATGAGACACATTACCTTTATACATGCTGTTTAAAATCCTCCAGATTAACAGCAGGGCTAATGGTTGGAATAGACAGGGAAAGAGACCAGCTGCACTTCTATTCACCGTGTCTGCATTCAGACCCAGGGATTAAGGAGGAGAGAAGTCCTCCTTATTTATAGTGTTTATATAAACACGATTATCTTTATGATGATATAACAAATTGTGGTTATGTGTATATAAAATTATGAATAAAAAATTTTCATTCAATCATTCATTTTCTTTCGACTTTGTCCATTTATTAATCTGGGGTCGCCACAGCGGAATGAACCGCCAACTTATCCAGCATTTGTTTTATGCAGCGGATGCCCTTCCAGCCACAACCCATCTCTGGGAAACATCTATGCATTCTCATTCACACACATACACTACAGACAATTTAGCGTACCAAATTCACCTGTACTGCATATCTTTGGACTGGAATTTAAAAATTAAAAAAAACAATTCAGAGGCAAACTTGAACTGAAAGAGGGGGGTTTCATGGCCCTTTAATGTCAGGAAATTTAATAAAAGAGACTTATTGTGTTTCTTTTACTCCAATATGACAGTGGACACACTATAGATGCACACAGTTCGGTCCAAACAGTGCACAAAAGAGGATTTTCACCACAGGGGCCCTTCTAAATGTGACACATCCACATTGCCTCTGCAACTCATGAGTCATGCCTGCTTGCAGAATCCCGATGACAGAATCTAACTAAATTAGGCATTTCTATGCTTTCTGAACTCAAGTGATGAGCACTTCCCTGTTATAGACACCTGTGACTGGTCAATTGGTACCTGACAAACAACCACATCTAAATATCACCAAAAGCCATTAAGTATGAAATTTAAAAAATGACAGCATTGACCTATAACAGACTAACATGATGTTCATGCATTTTGAAAGAAACACATTTTGGGTTTAGGGCAATTTTGATGTAAATTTTGATACACAAATGTTGACTACTGTTTCTCACCACTGAGGGTGGAGGCTACATTGGTCCATTGTAGAGGCGTGGGATGGTTGCGTTACGCAAAATCTGCCTCCATCAAACACAAAACACATTTACCATTGAACTGATAGCAATCATTTCTGTGAACAGACCGCAATGTGTTGATTTAAGCAGTGAATGACTATTAATGCAACTCATTTTGCCAGATATTAATCCTGTTTACATGCTTAGCATTTTTGTATCTGCCCCATGCATATTAGAGACTTATAGATATAGAAGTTTATCTATGTGCCAAGTCAGTGCAAGTTTTGCTGTATTATTCAATTCTCTTTGACATTCATTTATTTTGCTTCTTCATCTTTTTAGTATAACATGTCATCCATAAAACACAAAAATGCAAAGAGAATAGAAGGCCTGGACAAGAATGTATGGTAAGAATAGAGAATATTGCTAACACTTTCTCAAATACACGTGTTAAATGTTTTATTAATGTCTCTTGTGTTGTTCAGGGTGACCTTCACATCAATGGCTGCAGACCCTTCTGTTATCAACCTTGGACGAGGTTACCCAGACATTCCTCCTCCTTCATATGTGAAAGAGGGACTTGCTCAAGCTGCGCTGGTAGACAGGCTGAACCAGTCTACACACAGCTTTGTATGTTTTATCTACACTTTGTAATCATCTTGTTTTTATAATATACAAATATAGCAATCACTAGTATTTATTTTCAAACTTCTAGTACCCATTGTTTTTAGATACTTGCATCATTTCCATTAGATATTAGTTACTTATTCATTAGCTATTGTTTTCTCTAATTATTGGTGCTTATTCCTTAGTTACTAGATTTTCTTTTGAAAGATACTAAAACTTCTTTATTAGATATTCGTATTTATTCATTAGAAGCTAGTTCTTATTCGATTCTAGTTATGAAATGGATAATAATACTTAATCATTATATTGTAAAATTTATTCTGTCCCACTTTATATTAAGTGGCCTTAACTAATTTGTACTTGCATCAAAAAAATAAATACAATGTACTTACTGTGTTCATAATGTATTTGAGAACACTTGTGGTGCTCTTGAGTTGGGATAGGGCTAGGGTTAAGGACAAGTTTGGTGGTATCGGTAGGTTTAAGGGTGGGTTAATGCGTAAGGGATGGTCAACAGTGTATTTACAAATGTAATTACAGAAATGAATAACAAATGTAATTACATACAGGTATTCAATCAAGCATAAGTACAATGCAAAAACATGTATTTACACAATAAGTACATTGTAATGAATTATTAATTTTGGTGTAAGTACATAGTAGTTAAGGCCACTTAATATAAAGTGGGACCATTTATTCAATACTAGTATTAATATGTAACTAACTATGTACAACTTTATTTTCATTAACGTTAGAAAAGACAAATACATACAGTAATAAATCAATTGTTCATTGTTTAAACTGGAACATTATATAAAAGTGTTACCAGAGTTTGGCCCAATCCCAATTCTATTTTTGCATCCCTTCCCCTTGGCCCTTGAAACAGAGTGTGAAGGGGAAGAGATTCAAAATTTACCCCTAAGAAAAGAAAAAAAGAATTGGGACACCCTACCTCTTCACATGAACACGCAAAATGAGGGACAGGGTAATGGGGAAGGGTTAATGGGTAGAATTGGGATTGGGCCTTAGTCTCTCTCTCTCTCTCTCTCTCTCTCTCTCTCTCTCTCTCTCTCTCTCATGTTATGGGGTTATTTACACTCAGCACACAAGCACACTGAGCATAAATGCAAATAATGCAGTAAATACTATTATCTAGTAAATAAGAACTAGTATCTCATTCATAAGTACTATCATACTTTACAAAAAACACAAGTTATCTAAAGAAACACTATAACTAAAGAATAAACATTCACTACCTTTTATTGTTTATTACCTATTATTTATTATTATAGGTAAGCGTAAGTACTAGTACTTAAATGGATAATATATTAGTATATAAAAATGAGTATTAGTAGCATGAAATCCAATCCTATATGGTTTATAAATATTAAAACATATAACCATTTGCATTGTTTATTGGCATATGTAGTTACATTTCTGTCTTCAGGGCCACCCAACACTGGTTCAAGCCCTGTCAAAAGTGTATGGAAAAGTCTGTGATCGTCAGCTTGATCCTTTTAAAGAAATCTTGGTCACAGTAGGTGCATATGGATCTTTGTTCAGCACTATGCAGGCTCTGGTTGAGGAGGGAGATGAGGTGAAAACATGTTTAGCATTTATATATAATGTTTTACTGCTAAATTTGCATAATTACAATATGACTTATGCATTCTCAATTCCTCCCTTTCAGGTTATTATTATAGAACCTTTTTTTGACTGCTATGTACCTATGGTGAAAATGGCAGGGGCCAAGCCTGTTTTAATACCTTTGCGATTGGTAGGTAAACCTTCTCTATTATAAAAATAATAGTGTTTAGTATATTTACATGAATCATAACACTTGATTGCCCTGTTCTGCAGAAGTCGACCGCAATGACTGGTAGAAGTAGTGCTGACTGGGTTCTGGACCAGAAAGAACTTGCTAGTAAATTCAATTCCAAAACCAAGGCTATCATCATCAACACTCCTAATAACCCTATTGGAAAGGTAAGGTCACAGAAATTGTATGTCAAGTGGGTATGATTCTTAGGGAAATCAAAAACTGATAATATGTATAATTGAATGTGTTTCACTATATAAAAGCACCTGCCAAATACATGTGAAATGGAAAATTGTTAATCAAAAACTCTGTTTAATTTTTAGATATTCAGTAGGAGCGAGTTGCAAACTATTGCAGATCTCTGCATCAAACATGACACTCTGTGCTTCAGTGATGAGGTTTATGAATGGCTCATATATAAAGGTCATGAGCATGTTAAGATAGGTATGTGACATTTCTCCAGTGGTGCATCTTCATGTTTTTGTTTCAATGGATTACATATTTTAAAAATGTGATGATTCTGCGCTATTCTTTCTGAACAGCAACCCTTCCTGGAATGTGGGAGAGAACCATCACTATTGGCAGTGCAGGGAAAACATTCAGCGTGACTGGATGGAAGGTAATTAATAATCATCTTCAGTGTTCATCTTTCTGTCCAGCACAGAATGGAAATAATTAACTGCAAAATTAAAGGTACAAAAAAAAAGTATATAAAGTTGTGGAAGCTTTACTTTTCATTTTGTTATTAACATTGGTCATGGAAAATGCTTTACATCTAGTTTTTTTTTTTAAATATATATTTACTATTACAGGTTTGTTAATTAACGAGGGTTTTGCTTTGTTAATTTCATTAATTTCTTTTCTTTAATTTCATAATTTTGTTTAGAAACTAAATTACGAGTAGTGACTAGTATTTACTAGTAGTACATCACCCAAGAATCAACCTGCCTATCTTTTCAAACCACTTTAATACTGTATGTGCATATTTGGAAGTTTCCTGTCAGTTTTGATTAGTTCTAAATCTGTTTTGCTACCCTCAATCATTAGCAATGAGCATAATAATAACATTGCCGGGGCATTCTTTTCTGTGTAATCTCAGTGATACCGATCTGTGCTTCACCAGGGAGCCGATGGGGATGTCATTTACAAGCGCACATGATCTCTCTCACACACTCTCTCTGACTCTGCATGACTAATTCAAAGCGAGGAGATCTAACGTGACATAACTCATGAAAATTCAGTCAAATGTTGTGCTGCCAAGAGGATTACTAGTCTTAACTTGTCTAAAACTTGGCAAATTAACAGAATAAACCACAGAATAAACGTTATACTTAAAGGCTCTTATCTGCGCTTACCAGGCAAAGAACTACCCAAAGCGAATCGCTTACATATTTTACATAAAAAATAATTTGTGACCCCTCTGTGAAAATACAGCTTGGCATTTTTTGGTGATTTGTCTTTTTTTGACATAAAATCATTTTAAACAATGTAAAGAATGTTCTGTGAAAATATAACCCTGGTATCTGTAATATTGACTGAGTTGGGCCATGTCAAAGACATACTTCATTTCAGACTTATTATCTTATTATTATCTTTTTGAGAAAAGAAACAATTTAAAGAAAAGCTTATATTTAAAATTGTAATGTGAACCACAATTATGATGACTGTTGGGTTATTAGCAAATTAAAGATGAGATTCTTCCATTTTCAGTCATATATGACATATTTATGGGATGGTGTGATGTTATGGTCCAATTGTTATGATGTAATGGTCCAAAAAGCATAAGGAAATGTAACTGGCATGGTACAGCAGTTTTATTTTTAAAACCAAATACCAGTAGAAAATGTTAAGAAATAAAAAAATTATAAAATATAAATGTATTATTAAGGGCATCACGATGGCACAGTCGGTAGCACTATTGCCTCACAGCAAGAAGGTCGCTAGTTCAAGCCTCGGCATCTGTGTGGAGTTTACAAGTTCTCTCTGTGTTTGCCTGGATTTCCTCCAGGTGCTTCGGTTCCCCCCACAAATACAAAGACATTTAGTATAGGTGAATTGAGTAAGCTAAATTTTCAATTGTGTATGTGTGGAATAAGCGTGTTTAGATGTTTCCCAGAGATGGGTTGCAGCTGGAAGGGCATCCGCTGCATAAAGCATATACTTGATAAGTTAGCGGTTCATTCCACTGTGGCGACCGATTAATAAAGGCACTGAGCCGAAAAGAAAATGAATGAATGAATATAAATTATTTCATGTGTTGTTGCATTATTGTCACTGTAACCAAGTTGAGTACCCACTAGACACACTAGAAGGCACTCTACACATTACATCTGCCACTGAACTGGACAACACCTCCAGCCTGATCTCACAAGGAAAAGCAACTATTTTACGTTTTGTTAGTTTAGTTGCAAATTTATTTCTTACAAGTTCAGTCATATAAAAATATGTATGAGTTTAAAAAAGGAGGCGTGGCACCCAAACCCACCCCTCAACGCAGCCGTCATTGGGGGATGAGCAAATCATACTAAATTGTATGAATGAGATCAAAGAATTGATACGAATTAGCCACTAAATGAAAAAGTTATGAATTGCCATGTGATCGTGTTTACACATCCCATAAACCTCAGCACCTCACACCTGATGTTCATGAACTTTGATTACACACACTCACAGCCAGCTGAAAGACATCATCACTGATTACTAGGGCCAGACAGAATCTGCGGACATTTTTTGCTATTTCTGCGGAGCATTTTGTTAAAAATCTGCAGATTTATGCGGAATTATTTTATTAACATCATAACAAAAAAAATTATATATATAATAAAAAGTAATACATTTGTAACTTTTATTTAATGTTTACAATACGAATCCAATTAGATCTACTTTATTTGGTAAACAAAGCAAGTCTCTCAAAAAAAATCTCTATCAAAAGACAGAAAATAGTACTTTACAAACTGTGTTGTAAATAAAACGTATGAAAATTTTCATGTTAGTCAATATTATTACTGAAATTAATTTGAAAACTGAATAAATATAAATTTCCACACATTTACACCAGTAAATAAACAGAATCAATGATGGGCTAAAAATCTGCGGAAATCTGCGGAATTCTGCGCACGCAGATTCCGTGTGGGTCTACTGATTACCCACGCAAACATGAGGAGAACATGCAAACTCCACACAGAAATGCCAACATACCAAGCCGAGACTCAAACCAACAACCTTATTGCTGTGATGTGACAGTGCTTACCACTGAGCATTGCCATACACAATCATATTAACTAAATATTTAGCAAAAAAAAGAAAAAAAGCGTAATCATATGAGACATACTTTCCTTAAAATTCCTCCACAGCTTCTAACAAGCATGAGCCTTGCTTGTCATCCTCCAAAAAATCCATGTCATTTACAAGCTCACATGATCACACAACTTTCTGACTGTGCCCATGACTGATACAAAGAGGATCTAACGTGACTTAACTAATGAAAATTCAGTCAAGTATTGTGCTACAAAGTTTTAACTTGTCTAAACCTTGGCAAATGTCTGTCATCGTTTACTTTATCTTCACTTTTGAAGACAAAAGAAAATATTTTCAACAATGTTGGATATCAGTAGCCATTGGCTTTTGTAGACTTTATATTCATAAAATAGATTGCAATGGCTAACAGTTTCTAACATTCTTCAAAATATATATATTTTTTGTGTTCAAGAGTTCAAAAGGATCTGTTAAAGCAGGAAAACAGGTTAGGAGCACTTGAGGGAGAGTAACTGATGAGTACATTTTTGTGTGAACAACCTCTTTACTTTTATTTACTTAGATTTTTCTTACCTCTTTAATATTATTGAGATTATAAGCCACTGTATTGCTGTTTTTGTGTCTTGATATAATTATGCATACATGTTTAATTTTTTTTATCTGTATTCCCCCCCTCAGCAACAGAATAGTATGATGGGAAATAAATGGCAGTATTTTCAATGTTGCTTTTTCATTTATAATATTAGTTCGTTTGTTTGCAGTTGGGCTGGTCCATCGGGCCTGAACACCTGATCAAACACCTGCAGACCGTCATGCAGAACAGTCTATATACATGTCCAACACCTTTACAGGCAAGTTCTGTATGTGATATTTTATGGCTTTGGTTGTATACAATCCACTTTTCTATACAAGGTGTTTCTGCACACAGGAGGCTGTTGGCCAGGGTCTTCTTCGGGACTATGAGCTGATGGGTCAGCCAGACTGCTACTTCTCCTCTCTGGCTTTAGAACTGGAGGGTAAAAGAGACCGCATGGCTGCCATGTTGGCTCAGACCGGCATGACTCCAGTGGTTCCTGAAGGAGGATACTTCATTATGGCTGATGTCACAGCACTCAGTAAGTGCCTTAAAGTGATGTATGTTAGGGAAATTACATTTACTGAGGCAAAAGTGACACTGGCTGATTTGTCTGATTAGTGTTGTTCTGTCTTGTCTGCTGAATGTAGATCAGGATCTGACACATATGGGAGATGATGAACCATATGACTACAAGTTCGTCAAGTGGATGATAAAAGAGAAGGTAGGCTCTTTTCTGATTTTAGGAGTTATTAACAAACAAACTTCAGTAAAATTAACATTTATTCATTTATTTAGAAATTGGCTGCAATTCCTGTAACAGCTTTTGTGGGAGAAGATTCTGTAAAGCAGTTTGAGAAATACATTCGCTTCTGTTATATCAAGGTAAAGTATGGGTTAACCTTTTTTTACAAGAAATACACAAGAATATGGAATCTGAAAACTATGTTTAGCTGTTTTATATTTTTGCAGAGATGTTACAGAGATAATTTGGCAAAAATGATCGGTCTTTACAATATATAGTTTTTTTTCTTTTTTTACTACAGCAAGAAAGCACTTTGGATGCAGCAGAGGCCATCCTGAAGAACTGGAACAAAGGCTGATAATGCTGTAAAACAGTACGCTACAGGCTGCTCAGATTTGCAACAGATTTGAAAAAACGTAATGAGTTGATTGAGTTTGCATTTACTTTGAGCGAGTTTACATTTACTGTTTGCTGGATGAATAATGTTTAAAGCATGGTGAGATTATGAAATTTAACACTTATAAATAAAATCCTTTCTGTGTGGACAAACCTAAACATGTGTGGACAAAATATATCTAAGTGTGGGTTACAAACTTGAAGCAAACCAATGAAATTAGACATGGAATTGAGTAATGATTAATGAGTAACTGATTAAAAGAAGAGGAATTAAACCAAACCATTTTCGAGCCAAGGTATGCCCACAAAGACCAACTATGCCAATATTAATATTGATTATTGGGAGATTAAGAGTTGTATTTATATGCAAAGTCTGTAAAATTTAATTCCCTTGTTTTTGTTCTCCATATTTCTATAAGTAAAACTAAGCTACTTTTTTTTATTATTATAAATCCCATGGGCTGTTTAAAGTGTGAAAGTGGCCTACATTAAAAAAACACACTTCTTCTATCATGTCTACTCCAAATTAAAATTAAACACATTTTTTTCTAATAAATACTACTGTATGATATTTGTGTTGTTTGAATGCAACTTGATGGGAATGTGAGTGTGTGTGTGTGTGTGTGAGAGAGAGAGAGAGAGAGAGAGAGAGAGACCCAAAGTCCCCACTTATAACAAAGAAATGCAGGGCTGTTCCAAGTGTACATGCACATAACACTCAGTAATGTACATGCACATAACACTCAGTAAAATTCTGGAGTTAGATCACTTGTCACATTATGCCCAATATTTAAAGGATAAGCACTGTCAGTTCTGCGTCAAACAGCAGTGGCATATTACATCACTCAGGAGATGAAGCATCTTGACTGGAAGGAAAAGCTACTATTACTAGTACACTTGCTGCATCATTAGGATGAGTTAAATGTGCATAAAACCTGAAGGCATACCAGAATTCATCTAATGATATAAAGGATGTATAAAATTATCTCACAGTGAAGCTTGTGCTGAAGGTGAAGGAACTGAATGTGGAAGGAAGGCCGTTTGGATGCAAGACCTACCAGGACCGATACAGAAGTTGCGTGCAGGAAGAGAACGTCAAACACCTACTAGACCAGTACTTTGAAGACCAGGCTATGACATTGGATAACTTAGCATTGGTCAAACGCTCATACGCCTTCCGTCACTTATACTCCCTGTATCAAGGATGGAGGATCCTATACATCAATTTTCATGTGTCTGGCTGGTGTGGCAACGAGACACGAGACTGTGGAACCATTATGCACGGATGTCTTGGACGTGGCATTCGAAGTTAAAAACTTCTTCCGAAAGACACAGCTAAAATATGAGAAGGGGTTATTTTATCTTACAGATTGCCAAGGTACTTACCACTAGGAGGGACAGCACGAAAGAACAGAGGGCCTGAACCAATATACATGGATGCTGATTTATATTCCACAAATGCGGTATGCTCTGCGCGAGTTTGGTCTACCTTTATGACAGTTGTGGCTCTGAGGTGTTTATCAGTTTTTGCAAGAATGCCTTAGTGAGAGGGATAGAGATGCCACAGGGTGTGAGGAAGATCCAGAAATGTTATGGTGCCACCAATGCCTTTCTGCCGACACTTGATGATTATATATCCTCTGCATTTAATAATGTTCACTCAGCTGCTAAAACCATGCCATGTACATATGCCACTTATGTGGTTGCAGTGTTCTGGGGTTACCTGCACTTACTTACACATCAGGAGTGGGATGGGGCCTCAGATGATGAGCTCCACTGTGCTATGATGGTGTCATTGTGTGTCGGTGGACTCCCGACAATATTTCTGTCAAATGTCCATACCAGAGCAGAGATTGACCACGTACCAATGTTCTTAGATCTGACGAAACACATCCTTCGGCTGAACAGACTGCTAGGAAACCTCCCCTGCCTAGTGGTCTATTACGAAAAGAAGTAATGCCTGCCCTTGCACCAGTTGTTCGCAACTCTGAGATACGTATGTTGCTAGAGGCAGCAGAGGATGACTGGTCCACCTGAGTGGTCAGGTGCCTAGCTTCAGCAGAGCAGTACCACGCTCGAATATTTAGCTCCATCTTTACCTGTACTCCCAAAGCACTGGTGGAAGAGATACTGGAACATACTGGGTGATCAGCAACAACTTTAAACATTTCATGGAGCCAATCCGAGAACCTCCTAAATGGGTGTCCCCACACCTCCTGCCACGCTCACGTCAGCATGTCTTGGACGGGTTAGAAATCCTGTGCCATCCCGTGACATTCTCTGGTCTGCAACTGACTGTATGCGAGACAAAAGACCCAAAGAGCAACGCACTGCTCTGGTACCAGCTAATGTGGCTGTTACAGGGCTTATCAACCTCTGGAAGAGCAATCCTCCGCCTGAAGTACACAACTATGTGCTCACATGGAGACACCAGCCAGAACGCAAAGCGCAGAACGAGACCAGCCAGAACGCATTTAGTAACGCTCACTCAGCTGCTAAACCCATGCTGAGTACATATGCTGCTCATGTGGTTGCACTGTTCTGGGGTTACCTGCACTAACTTACACATCAGGAGTGGGATAGGGCCTCAGATGAAGAGCTCCACTGTTCTATGTTGGTGCCATCGTGCGTCAGTGGCCGATACTATTTCTGTCAAATTTCCATACCAGAGCAGAAAACGTCCACGTACCAATTTCTTAGATCTGACGAAACTCCTGCCACGCTCACGTCAGCATGTCTTGGACGGGTTAGAAATCACAGTGCTATCCCGTGACATCCTCTGTTCTGCAACTGACTCTATGCGAGACAAAAGACCCAGAGGGCAATGCACTGCTCCGGTACCAGCTAATGTGGCTGTTACAGGGCTTATCCGACCTCTGGCAGAGCAATCCTCCACCCGAAGTACGCGACTGTGTGCTCACATGGAGACACCGGCCAGAACGCAGAGCGATCTAGCAGACTTGGCAGAATGTATTTCGGGGGGCTGGCGTGATGTAGTCCGCGAGCGAGAGATATGACACTCTCCGATATGTGAGCTGTCACAGTGTGTTCTGGTTCAGATTTACCACATGACTTTCCGCCTGGGTCCAAGATCATCTGCTCGCCATCAGATGCAATGCATTTGGAGAGAGAACCCCCAAGGATTACCATGTCCGTCCTAGTAGACCGAATCTACAAGGCAGGCTGACTAACTGATCCAATTCTAATGATCCATCGCATATCAGGCATCTGTCCTCCTATGTGTTACGACAATGCTCTAACTCTGCAGGTAGGCCTTGATGGTGTACCGCTGATATTTGTCTGGCTATCTTATTTTTAAACTGATGTAACGGTGCAGTCACCAACATCGCTCTTGAAGAGCCAGACTATCTTACTGAGGAGCTGTATGAGGAAGGCCTTAAGAACTCTAATCACGTAGTCTACGAGGTTGCAGGCATGCTGTCTAGTATCATGGATCATCCGCCATCATATGACAATATAGCTGAGCATCAAGATGACATTTAGACATCACACAGCACTATCTCCAGGCTTACACCTCTTTAATGATTAGCCAAGCATCTCTTGCTGACTGCATCAACGCTGTGCGAAGTATGCCTGATGAAAAGCCACTAGAGTATCTACATGGCACACCAGCTCTAAGTGTGAGAGAACTGCGTACACTCCAGAATGAGGTCCGACCAGCTTACAGGTTTATATCCGCAGGGCGTGACTCTCCTATCACCGACGTTATACCTGACCCTCAAATCCTGCAAGAGATTTTCCCAACTCATGAGATGCTATCGTCAGGTCACGTCCTGTCACGACCCTACGGCCATGCCACTATGTTAGTCAATAAAGTGATAAAGGTCTTCCACATCGTTGGTGTTGATCCTATGTCAGTAACACGAATTAACATCATGTGTCTAGCATAGGGTTATGGAGGAATGCTGGAATTTCTAGCCTGACTTGGTCAGACATTCAACAAACATTTAACTGACTATAAGTAACTTTGCAAGTACAGGTCAACTTGCACTAACCCTAACCCCAACCTAACACTCTACTTATAATCTAATGTGAATTAGACCATCGGGCCATCACAATTTTGTCATTAACCATCAAAATTAAGTGTGATTTCAGTTGGTCAGTGAATCACAACATGTTCTAAACATCCGATTGAAAATATTCTAGAAACATTGTTTTATGCACCATTTTGCAACAAATAGCAGCGGGAGTGACTTGTTTCCTTTTTTTTTTTAAACAGTCTTTTTATTGAGATGTAATAAAATATTACAATATAACATCACAATTATATTTACATCTTTGTTTTAAGTTTAGAGAAAAAACAACAACAAAAAACAAGGGACATAATTGTTGAAATTACAAATCATCTATAGAAGGCATGCTCCAGATCATCATCATGACAGTGGTTTGTTGAAGTGAATCTTTGGAAATGGGGAAATATGTAAATAGACTAAGTCAACGTCAGTTCATTTTATTAAATTACTGGAATTTGAATTTACAATAAGATATATAAGGGATGTACACATTTTCTCAAAAACAGTAAGTTTGCCTTTCAACATGTATGAAATATTTTCCATAGCTAAACAGAAGGACATATCCACTGTACAATAGACAGACTTTCCATTTTCCTCCAGTACAAAGCTATTAGATTCATTGCTTGCAGAATACTTATATCGATGACTTTACGAGTGCTTCTGTGGCAATCAATATATTCATGGGATTCCCAAAATAAACATTTTCACTTACATGGGCAGTTTTATAGAGACCATTTCAAAAATGAACATAGACACCTCTTTCCAAATATCCTGTACTTGCAGTGCAGTTCCTGTACACATACAGTGCAAAAGTGTACCTTTTTCAACAAAGCATTCGATGCATATGTCTGAGATACTTTGGTTAATTTTATTTAACCTGACTAGCTTGATATACATTCTCATAATTCAGTTGTACTGTATTAATTTAAGATACTATTAAATTGATTGAGTTTTTGTACATAATTCCTCCTCCAGTGGAATATTTCCATTTAAATCTTCTCTCCAGGAAGTCTGATGATTCTGTCGAGCATGATTCTAACATCTTATAGAACATAAATACTACACCTTTTGATTGAGCATGTTTTAGTAACAGGTCTTCAAGGAGTGTTTCATTAGGTTTTGTAAGTTTGCAATTTGATAAGAAGAAAGATAGCTCCTTGACCAAAGGGTTTTCAGGAAATGTTTTGGGATTATCAAACTGAGTTACACTTTCTGCAAAAAAAAAACATTAGATCATTTTCTTTATATAAATCTCCACTTTTTTCTGCCCTTTGTGGGAATAGATTATTTCACATGTTTTTGAAAGCGTAGCTACAGAGCGAGTGGTTTAAACACATTACCTTGAACTTGCACATGCAGAGGAGAGAGTTCACAAAGAGTATGAATCTTGCCATGGGAAACCCTCAAGACTCTCACATACACACCCAGACCTGACTAGTCAGACCCGCAGAGCAGTCCAGTTTTACCTCTTCAGGTAAAGTGACATAAAAAACACTATTTTCAGGTTTGACCGGACAGGTTTGCATGGCAAGCCATTATTACTCTTAATATTTAAAATTGACCGTTTTCATCATTATTATTTTATTTTTAGTAGCAGCAGTAAAAAATAAAAATTATGAGCAAGTCTGGTTTAAAAGTTAATAAAACAAATTACAAATGGTAGCCATGCATAATAAATCTAGTAAATAACAACTAATATCTATTAGTAAGATTAAAACAAGTATTCTATATTTAACTCATTTAAGAATCAAATTTTACTATATGTCTTCTTCTTAGTACTGAAACTCAGACTCGTGCATGAAGAGTAAGCACTACTAATTAATGAACAAGTATATGGGAAAGATAAAAAATCATTACTGGTAACGAAAATAGAGAAGTAAATTTAAAACTGTTTTTCAGTTATCTTCCACCTAAAGACTTTACTCTATTGCATTGTCACCCCTAACAGATTTCATTAACGCTTTCTTTTACGACCCGCAAAGTATCGCGTAAGCACAGTAAAATATCGGTGTACTTTTTTGTATGTATAGTATAAGTATAATGAACGTATGTGTAGGTATAAGGGAACAAACTGTAATGCTTGGGTAATAAGGGGGTTACAACCAGATATGCAACACGCAAAGTATCGTGTAAGTATATTGATTTTAAAGTGTACTTTTGCGACCAACTGTTGCATTTCTGTGAAACTATTGCTGATGTTTTTTATAGAAAAATCTAGTGTGCAATTTGGCTTTCAATCAATTAAAAATGCTGATGTAGTTTTCACTGTTCTTACTGTTCAAATAAACACTTGTACGTTGAAATCCAGCTTCTTCCCTCCTTGTTCCCTGTAGTTAAAGGGTAGAAACAGCATTTGCGGGTTGTAAAATTAAGTGAAGCATTGTTCCCTCCTTGTTCCCTGTAGTTAAAGGGTAGATACTGTATTTGCGGGTTGTATAACAAAGCAAAGCATTGTTCCCTCCTTGTTCCCTGTAGTTTCCGCATTTGTGGGTTGTAAAATAAAGCGAAGCATTGTTCTCTCTTTGTTCCCTGTAGTTAAAGGGTAAATACAGCATTTGCACGTTGTAAAATAAAGTGAAGTATTGTTCCCTCCTTGTTCCCTCCTCGTTCCCCGCGTAGTTAAAGGGTAAACCTTTTTATTTAAAATGGTGAACCTTTTATTTACTAAACACCCCATATAAAACCCAAGCACTGAAAAAAGGTACTATTATTAATGTACTCACGCAGGTGTTTGCAGGTTGCATTAGGTTGTTACCACCCTTGCATCATTCTTTATATGTATACAATATTTAAAGAAAAGTATACACCATAAATGCAATATACTTACGTGGTCCTTTGCGTGTTGCATATCTGGTTGTTACCCCCCTATTAAGCAAACATTATGGTTTGTTCCTTTGCACTTTATAGAAAAGTACACTGTAAAATCAATATACTTACGCAGTACTTTGCGTGTTGCATATCTGGTTGTAACCCCCTTATTATACAAGCATTACAGTTTGTTCCCTTATACTTACGTACATGTACATTCATTATATTTATACTATACGTACAGAATAGTACACCGTTAATTCACTGTACTTGCGCAGTACTTTGCAGGTCAGTTTAAGTTTAAGCACACACAATGAGAAGATTCTTTTTTGCTGAGAAAACTTGAAACGATGGATGATCAGATCAAGATTACACATTCCAGTATAGCAAGTTAAACGGTCAAAATTATGGTTTAGATGCATATTTTTGTACATGCAAATCACTATATTATAAAGCATGTGTAAATGTCTCTTTAAACATTATTTTTTGCATTATATTTTAAAAAAGAGGAGCTGAACTCTAATGCTTAAGAGCATCTAATTGGGTGTGTACAGTATGTGCATCAATTAGTTTGTTTGGAGCACACAATCTTTTAACACAATCCTCAAGTGAAGCTCTTGTCAACAGGAACACACTGAACCCATCTGTCAGTTGGTGTACAGAATGTTTCTGAGAAAGATTTCAGGATACACTTGAGTGGAAGTGTTGGCAGGTGTCCATTGTGAGCTCACTGCAGGAACAAATGTGTCAAACAAGTAGAATGGTGAAAGCATCCCTTTTGAAGGTTGTTTCATGTTGACAACTCATGGCCTTATGCCAAAAATATACTTGTGTGTGTGTGTATGTTGTTCACATATAATACACTTTTTAATATGCCATTGTATTACCACAAGCAGGTCCAATGACTAATATACTAAAAAATACATTACTATTTTCTAGAACTTCAACTAGAACTACACAGTAGTGATGGGAAATTCGGATCATTTTACTGACTCATTTTTGAGTCTCATTCATCGAGATGAACAAATCTTTTTTTGAGTCATTTCGTTCAATTTGCCAAAAAATATTATTAAAATGTTAGGAGTTGCTTCCAAACACATTTACAACCAGCCCAAACGTTTATCACACTACAATCAAGTCATAAATATAATGCTATAAAAATAATAATTAATTGTTTACCTGTTCTTTTGTCTATGAAGATATTTTTGTCTGCTCAGCTCACCCCGTTCTCGTCTTAACTTAATCTTAACTAATGTACACAGTCTGAGCCAAAAGGAGCCATGATTAGTTCACCTTTTGAGTCTTCAGGTTTTTGAGTCATTTGTTCATTTGTCCAGCCCGTGACAGCATCTAAAGCGAGATGACTCAAAGCCGAGGACTCGAGAGATGAACGAATCTCCGGCTCTAAATGCATATGATTGGCTTCTGTCTTTCACGTGATGACTCAAACCCGAGGAATCGAGAGATGAACGGATCAAATCCATTTAGGCTACATTCACACTGTAGGCAAATGTGGCCCGAATCTGATTTTTTTGCCCTCATGTGACTCGGGTCTTGACAGTGTGAACAGCCCAAACCGCATGGAATCTGATCTTTTCATGTCAGATTTGTGCCACTTTCATATGTAGTCTTAAATCTGACACAGATCTGATATTTTGCAATGCGACCGCAGTGTAAACGGTTATGTCGGATTTCATGTGACTTTTACATAATCTTTGAGCGACATGCGTCATCATTCTGTGCTGCAGACGTCATTTACTCCTCAGCAGCAGCAGAATGGCACACAGTGCGATTATTTTACCACAGAAACTTGGTTGTTCATTTAAAAAAAAGATTTTGAAGGCAAAACTGGAGCTTGTTAATCAATCTGGTTAACCATTGGGGCACGGGTTGATCGCGAAGCTGTGTCAGGACGTGTTGCGGGGATTCGGGCTCAAAGGAGGCGGCACTTTCATTTTAAAGACGAACTTTCTGAGAGAATAAAGTGCAGGTGCTCTAACACCCAAACCAAACCCCCCTTTCTGCACATGTCTGTTGTTTATAACGACGTAAAATGAAATAACTCTGCAAACAGAGATAAACCAACTCCGCCTTCACAGTTCCGTCTGCAGCTGCTCATTAACCCCTGATGAGTTCACTACACCGGTGGTCAGATAGACGCGCACTGCGGTTGTCATAAATCACAAATGATCAGTGTTTTCAATCACAAGAGACTTATTTTAGGTTTCAAATACACATTAGCAGTAGCAGAACAACCCTTTACAGTTCATGAAATACACCACGGGTGTCTGTGAAAGGGGCAATAATTACATTAAGCATGACAACGTGCTTCAGTATACACATTGTGTGGATAAGTAGACATTCTGTGCTGTCCGTACCTGCACTTTTGCGCATGAGGGTCAGTTAAGGACCAGATCTGTTCACATTGCAAATCTGATATTGGCCACATTTATAACAGCAGTGTGAACAGCTTTGCAAAAATATCAGATCTGAGAAAAAACCTGATTTGAGCACTAAGCCTCGCAGTGTGAACGTAGCCTTACATAACTATTACTGAGGTTCTCATTGCAGTGTATAGTGGAGCTACAGTTTAAGGTCAGAAATACACATAATAATAGTAGTTGTAATAATAATAATGATAATATAATTAATGATGATGATTATGCACTCGTCTCTAAAGAGGATTTGGAACCATTTAGTCATTTCTACACCTAATTATGCTGTAGTGTTCAGTCAAGTAAGAAAGATGAATGACTCAAGCCCGAGGACTCGAGAGATGAACGGATCAAATCCTTTTCCGGCTCTAAATACATATGATTTGCTTCAGTCTTTCACTTGATAAACAATCGTACTCAAACCCGACAGAGGACTCGAGAGACGAACGGATCAAATCTCTTTCTGGCTCTAAACGCATATGATTGGCTTCTGCCTTTGCACGAATGACTCAAACCAAGGACTCGATAAATGAACGGATCAAATCCTTTTCCGGCTCTAAATACATATGATTGGCTTCTGCCTTCCACCTGATGAATGACTCAAAGGACTTGAAAAATGAACGAAACCACCTGCAAAAATGTGGCATGCGCGAATGAACGAATGACTCCCTGGGATGCCTCGTCATATTGAAGATTCGTTTAAAATGAACGAATTGTTCAAGAACGACCCATCACTACTACACAGTATTTCTATAGGCCTAACTACATTTGACAATTGGAACACAGGTATGCTTTAACAAAAATTAGTTTCTCAAAATACCATTTACCATTTAATTACAAGATATCTCTCATTTTACCTTCATAAAAAAATAGTTTTGTGGCAGGTTACAACCAACTTTAATATGCATTACTAAGAGCTACTGTACTGGAGTGTGAACCAGAGTTAAAGACAGAAACTGATACAGTACATATTTATATATTATATTTATTAATCCTGTTTCCCCTCAATAATTCAATTAATTACTTAAATTTTATTTGTTATTTATTTTATTTAAATGGAATGTTTTACTCTCAGTAACATATTCATATTACAGATACATATAATATTACGTGTTCTATTAATTCCTCTATTTGACAATAGTCAGACCGACCTGTAGGAAGTTTTACAATGAGATATAGTTTATTTAGTCTTGTGTGTCCTAGTCTTCGTCTAGATATTATATTTTCCTTCTTAGTACTTACCTGCCAGTGACCTACTCAGATCTGCAGCATCTCCGTGACTGACGTCAATCGTTCTCAAGCCTAGACTGAAGTTCTGTTTTGCTCAGGTTCTCTTTCGTCAATTTGTGAAGTTTGTTCCTCATCAGTTATCTCTGGTCTGCTTGGCTTGCAACTAGAGGAGCTGTGCAAGGCTGGAGTTGCTTATCAGTGTTTGGGTTTTTAGCAGTGGCATTTAAATTACACTGAACTGAACTAAACTGAACTTCAAATGCGACAACTGAATTGAAGCAGTTTTTGAATTTTCTAGAACTTAATCTGTTACGCTGCTTCGACACAATCATTGTAAAAAGCGCTACATGAATATGCTATAGATTAAATAAAACAAGAGTTTTCCCTGTTCTCATCCTTCCTACTATCACAATAGAAAAGTCAGAATGCAAATGCAAGTGGAAAAAGGCTTAATCTCAAAAATACAAAGTGTGTGTGAAGGGAGCTGGGTGATCATAGTCATGACAGGCGTTGCAAAGGAGAGGAAGAGCAACTCCGGTCTGTCAGATGACAGGATCAAAGTTCAAAATCCACAAATAACTCCATGCAGGATCGACATAATTTTGGTTGGGTATAGGGAAGGAGGAGGGTGGGTCAGTCGATTGATCGGTCAGTCATTCAGTCAGCCAAACAGTTAGTCGAGAGCAGCCTTTGGTGGGTTTACACAAGAACAGCAGGTGCAAATGGCACTCGCGAGAGAAATTTGAGATCCCAAAAAGTGTACACAGCGCCCTCTCATGGATTTGTGAAAACATAAAGTGCAAAAAATACGCACCTCCCGGGATGTACTTCGCAGCCTCCAGAAACAAACATGGGATTACGTTTTCAGAATGAGCCTGGGTTGGGTTTTTGGGTTTTATAGTCTTAAGGTTCTGCCGATAGATGACTTTGTCCAATTCACTGACAGTTGCAAAACATGCTAGCCTGGGATATGAGCGAGTTATGAAAGCGAATTTGTCAACTTCACGCATATCAGCCAGGTTTAGCCAGAGGTGGCATTCCTGGACCACTAATGTGGCCATCGTCCTTTCCAGGGCACACGCAGCCGACTTGGTGGTATGCAGAGCATAGTCGGTTGCGGTGCAGAGCTCATGCAACAAGCCTGGGTTGGAACCACCCTCATGCAGCTGGGCCAGCGCCTGCGCTTGGTAGCACTGGGAGGCGGAAGCAGTCTGGCCTGTGGCTGTGTAGGCTCTGGCCCCGAGAGAGGCATATAACCTGCATGCCTTGGATGGGAGACGAGGTTGACCCCGCTAGGAAGAGGAGCCACACGGACATAAATTGATCGCAATGGCATGTCGCTCAGTCTGGGGAATCGACACGTACCCCCTGGCTGCTCCACCATCAAGGGTGGTAAGGGCGGAGGCCCATGCAGTAAAAGGTGCCATCTAAGACTGTGTGAGCCTACTGTGCACTTCCAGGAAGAAGGGGAAAACCATTTTCAGACCGACAGCCGTAGCAGCCCAGGAAAGCATGGCCAGCATGTCTGCTTCTGGATCCGGGGCCAGGCTCACCCCCCCGGAGGGAGGGAGCGGGTTCGGATCCTTGTGGGACAGCGACAGCCCACCCTCTGATGCAACGATGGACATCTGGTTCTTGGTATCATCAAGCGAGAGGGCGACCATCCAGGAGGACGGAGCACTTCTCTTGCTCGAAGCTTGGATGGAGCACGTGGCGGAGCTAGAGGTCCGTGAGCCTGAAGGTGGTGGATTTACTCCCACTGCAATCCTCAGATCTGCCAGAGTACCAGCCACAGTGCGGGGGACAACTGTGGTGGGTCGCCCTTTTGCAAGAGCAAGCCGCAATCTTAATATATATACTATATACAACTACAAATTGTAAGTGAAGACAGCTGTGCATTTAGGTGAAGTTTAGTTATAAACTAATTTCGAGAGGAGCGCATGCTTATGATTGACACGGCTGGCCCAGAGTCAAGCTAATGCACAATCCACCAATCAGACGATTCCCAGCTGAGTATAAATAACCAAAGCATCTTACCTTAGTCATCTTCGTCTCAAAGAATCCCCCCTTCCACCCCCTCTCCCCCCTTTTCCTCTATAGGGCAGCACAGTGGCCCAGTGGCTAGCACTGTTGCCTCACAGCGGGAATGCCTCTGGTTTGTGCCTCTACCCGGCCAGTGGGCATTTCTGTGCGGAGTTCATGTTCTCCCCGTGCTTGCGTGGGTTTTCCCCGGGTCCTCCAGTTTCCTCCCACTGTCTGAAACATGAGACATAAGTAAATTGACTTAAACAAATCAGCACCATACCCAACTTCCATCAACAGCATACCCTCATAGCAATTTATAAGCAGCAGGAGGGCGGGGGGTTCTCGAGATCTACCTGAGCTCAAAATCCCCTCTTGCCCTGCAAACGGGAGGGAGCCCCGGGCTCGAGGATCTTTTGAGCTCAGGGCTCTCTCCCGGGACAGCATGCCAAACTAGCTTTATTACCAATCATCAGCTAAGTGTGAACTCTTGTATTGCTTATTGTATAGAAATATGACTTTAAACAAAAACGAGGATAGTATTTAGAAAAATATAATAAAACAACATTTTCAGAAATATTATATACTTCTATAAAGTAGCACGGTGTTCTTTACTTATACATAATTTTAATTTAAAGAACATGTATATTCACAGTATTCATCATTGTACAGACATTCCATTGTGTACCAAGTAAAATAAATAAAAGTAAATACATGTGTCTTATTTTGAACATGCAAAAATACATATATAGTTCACAAAAAATGAAAATGACCTGTAAAAAACAAATCTGTAAAAAAAAAAAAAATACAAGCAAAAACTGTAAAAATAAATTTTACTTTATAATCAAAACTCATTCATTTGTATGACTCTCAGATATTTCCCAGAGATGGGTTGCAGCTGTAAGGGCATCCGCTGCGCAAAACAAATGCTGGATAAGTTGGCGGTTCATTCCGCTGTGGCGACCGCGGATTAATAAAGGGACTAAGCCGAAAAGAAAATGAATGAATGACTCTCAAATATCAGACTTTCAGGTATCAGAGTTTTATCAAACATTCTGGATCTTTCAGGTTAATAATAGCTGTGAACTTTTTCCATGAGGTTAAAGCTACTGTACAACAAAATGCATCCACCATAAACATACTTCACATGGCCATGGCAGCCATTTACTGCCATTATAAAAGAAGAGCCAGACTATTTATTTATGGAACTCTGATTGTGTTGGTCGGAAAAAGAAATACACATACATTAAGGGTGGCTTGAGGGTGAGTAAATCATGAGGTCATAGCAATGTCTTTAAAATGAACATAGATAGGCAGATTATTACAACAACTCAAACAGTCAAATGTCAGTGAAAATTAATTTGTTCTTCCAGTGCAAGGTGATGACGTGCACTCTGTTCAGTTTATTCAAGACCACTCTCAGTGGTACATGCTGAATTTGTCTGAGAATCTTAATCGTACATGCTGGAAGGCCTGACAAAAAAGCAGTACAATAGTGCAGTCAGAAGGAAACAAGAGCTTGGACAAGGAGTTCTGCAGCATCCCCTCTAAGAAAGAGTCTGATCTTCCACATGATGTCTAAAGTCAGCAGGACCAGGCCAGTGCAATGTGGTGAAGTTTACTTGTGTCAACTGTAACACAAAAGCTGGGTTAGCTGACATCATGAGCAGTTCTGTCTTGGCAAGTTTGAGGAGGCACTGATTCTATCAGCTGTAGTAAAAAACAAAGAAAAGTGTCATTACAGTAGCATTCATATGAATAGCCATGTTTCTGAAAAACTGAGCTATTGTCATGACTTGTACATGGTGAAGAGAAACGTTCCAATCCCTGAGCCCTGGGGCATCGCAGCAGAAAGATACTGAGACTTGGAAATCTCTGGTTGATGTTTAGGTACATTAAGCCAAATTAAGCTTTTTTTTCACGTTAAATATTTTAGAATGGCCCAATTGAACACTTTCAAAAACGTACTCTGCTTGGTTCATTGCCAAAATGATGGGGGAGGTTATTAGTAGTCATTGCACTTGCATGGCCAGGTAAGTCTGTATGTCTATGCTAAAAATAAATCACATTGCGAACTGAGTTATATTAGATTGTTGTGGTTCATCATACTTTATTGCATACATATTTAATTCATATATTTTGATTTTGAGTGCGCATGTGTGTGTGTGTTGGTTAGGTTAGGTGAAGTGTGTAGTCATGTTGCTGCAATCCTAGTTGCGGTGGAACAGTGTGTGAGAAAGGGTTTTAATACTCCCTCCGTGACATCTGAATCCTGTTTGTGGTCATAAATAAACAAGAAGGTGCATGCAATTTAATGCTGCCTAGCATGTTTTTTCAGTTCTTTATCATTCATTCATTATCATTCATTCATTTTCTTTCGGCTTAGTCCCTTCATTAATCTGGGGTTGAAATGAACCGCCAACTTATCCAGCATATGTTTTACACAGCAGATGCCCTTCCAGCTGCAACCCATCAATGGGAAACACCCATACACATTCATTCACACATATACACTATGGGCAATTTGGCTAACCCAATTCAACTATACCGCATGTCTTAGGACTTGTGGGGGAAACCAGAGCACCCGGAGGAAACCCACGCCAACACGGGAAGAACATGCAAAATTCACACAGAAATGCCAACTGACCCAGCCCAGGCTTGATCCAGCGACCTTCTTGCTGTGCTACTTACGGCGCCACCATGATGCCCCTGTTCACATTAAAGAGGGGCTCCTGCGGGAGTGAGGGTAGAAACAGGCTCCTGCGGGAGTCTGAGCGAGGGGAGAAGAAAGGCTGCGATTGACTCCTGTGGGCTTTGAGGTGGTAATGGCTGAGGCAGATGCGGGAATTGAAAGCATCTGATAACCATCAGCCGAGGGACTGGATCTGATGTTGTCAGAGACCTTTGTGTGCAGCCAAGGAGTGGCATGAGAAGGGGTCTGGGGGGACCCTGAAAATGTTTTTATATGCTTTTGGAACTAGAATCGTGTTACAGGATGATTAGCATAATCTATGAAAAGGGGGGAGAGGGGGTTGGGTCTTTGGCATTTCCTGTAATGGGTGAAGGCTAAAAGGATTTGAAAGGGGCTTGTAAAGGAGAGTAAGTAGAAGATATAACCAAAATGGCCTTACCTGGACTGGTTTGTCTTAATTTGATAAAGAAGGTAAAGGTTTCTCTATCCAACAGAGTAAGATCTGAGATTGTGGGGTAAAGGACTAAATTTGGAGGTTATGGTTAGCTCAGAATACCTGAGAAAAACCAAAAAAATGCTGGGGTGAACATTGTGAATAAGGTGTGGGCTGTGTGTTGTGACTGGTAGCCTTTGCAGAGGGTAGATACGCATTTGGAGAGAATGCTGAGAGTGATGTTTTGTCTGGGGTCTTGAGGAGAGGGGTGGGTTTTCTGTATGCCGTTTTCAAGTTTGGAAATTTGTTATAAGGGGGCTCTGTGTATTCATTTATGAAAAAATTGGATGCCACTTAAATAGCTTATGATGTAGCTAGCTTGGATGTTCTTTGAGATGTGAAGGTAGGAAATAAATGAAGTGATGAAGATGAGGGAGAAATCGAGAAAATGGGCTTTATATAGTGAATAAAAGTGTTTTTCCAAGCTATGAAGTATGGCTGGAGAGTTCTGGGGGCTTCTGCTTGTAGAATAAGAGAAATGGAGGTTTCGCAGAGGTTATAGAGTGGGTGGTTCAAGGCAATATTAGTTCTGAATAATAAAAGACTGGGTTTGGGTGGGGATTCGCCTCTGGAGCTAACAGTCAGAATCTCTGAGGATGGTGGCCAGATGACATGTGGCTGGGAACGTGGTTTCTATTGGATGTTTTCTTTGGTGCTTGAGCAGGAGGAGAGAGGGTAGGCGGAGGATACGGGGCCTGACGTGTTTTTATGTTTTGGGTTTTCCCTCTTGGTGGTGGCATAGGTGGGGAATTTTGAGAATCTGTGGGGATTTTATGGTAGAGTTAGAGCAGTTCTTTCTTATTAAGTGAGCATAGAGCGTTGATGTCGGCATTGAATAAAAAGTCGTGGAGTTTGTGGATGGTTAATTTTTTGGTCATGTTGATGGAAGAAAAGGCTGAGGCGTAGAATAAACCGGGAGAAGTGGTACGCATTCTGGAAGTGGATGTGAAAGGAGATTGGGAGGTCTGGAGGAGGAGGAACGGGTGAGACATTGGCCTCTTGCTGGAGCCTCAAGACTCTACTAGAGAATTTGGTGGGGCTTGGTGGTGCTCTCTGAGATGTTGTTGTTGTTATTGATGCTGTTGTTGCTGCCCATAATGGATATAAGCTGCTCCGGCGGAGTAACTGAGTTATGCGAGGCTGCTTTTTCAAGACGAAGATGACTAAGGTAAGACTCTTTGGTTATTTAAACTAAGTTAGGAATCGTCTGATTGGTGAATCATACTTTAGCTAATACGGGACCAGCCATGTCAATCATAAGCATGTGATCCTCCCAAAATTAGTTTATAAATAAACTTCACAAGATGAACTGCAAAATGAGCTGGATACAATAATGGAAACAGTCCCTACTCATTTTAGTGAACTGAACTGTAAGAACCTCCAAGAGAGTACACAGAGTCAGGCATCTCGTCGAATCACCCAAGTCACTTTAATGAATTGTAAGATGCAAGACAAGCCAAACTAGTTTTACATCCAAAATAATGGGTTACACCTCTGGCTGAAATGCACCAGCCTTAGCTTGGGGTAAGAACAATGAAAAACTAGCTAGAGAAGCCTTTAAATCAAACCAGTTGACTTGTCATCACCGTTAGAAAATGAAAGTTGGGTGAAGTTAGGTTAGGAGTAAATCCAGAGTTTCCACATTTAGGGGCCAGCCCAAATGGAATAGTCCACTGCAAGTGCTGCCCACATACTACAGTTGAAATAAAATGCCCTTTAAAGTATGCAAAAATGTTTATATCTGATGCTATCAAAAATAAAGAGTCCTTTCTAGAGAAAGACTTAAAAAGGATAATGCATACTATGCACAAGTACAGGGGCAAATGGCAGTTTGTGAGCTCTTCATTCAGTGACAACTTGTGAAATGCTTCCTATATTGTTTACATAGTACTTTTAATATTTGGTTTGAAAACACATGCAAGTATGACTTGAAAACAACATTTACACTATTTATTTGACTGTAAACAATGTAGTATTTTGATAGTCATTGGCTGCTAAGATGATTTCACTATTTAGAATTGACAAAACAAACTTTTCTGAAATTACATTATTAAGGAGAAAGTCTGAATGTGTGAATATAAAACGTTATCTCAATCTAGAATTATGCTAATAAATGCTGTATAAGTATTGTTCAGTGTTTGTTGATGTTAGTAAATACATTACCTATTTTAATTATGTGTCCCATAGTATAAAAGTGTGACCAATATTTAAATTTATATCAAAAGATTGTCAAAGAATAAGTCATAGAAAGAATATTTATCATTCGTTTTTGTGAAATAATGCAGTTAGCTAATGTTACTCAAAAAAAAAAAAAGGTACCTAATGGAATTGTTACCTAATGGAAAGTGTTACCTGATGGATATGGAAACCGATGGAGCCACAACGCTAAATTTAGATTTAATATACTTAACATATTAAAATACAAATTAATTAGAAAAATGTTGTTAACTTACCAGAGACAAAATGTGTGCTGCAAATCCTTGAGTTGCTTGTAGGGATCCAAACTTCTCTCTTCACTGCTCTAATCCATGCGTCCTGTTGCGTTTGTTTTTTGGGAAATCTATACACTTTGATTTCTGATAGTAAGTTAGTTCCTGGCCTACGAGAACGTCAAACCACTGAGCAACATGGCCCAATTTTTAATTTTGAAAAAAAAAAAACAAAAAAAAAAAAACAACAATAATATTACTGTGTACAAGCCTGTGCTAGCCTGCTAATCGATGGGCGCGTGCTTGTAAATGGCTTTTCATCTCGTTTTACACTTGGACAACTAAATGAATGCTGAAATCTATGTAACTGATTATATTTAATTACATTACAACATCGATGCTGTAAAAGGAACTGTATAAAATTGAAAAAAAAGAAAAAGAAATCACATTAACTGTTCACCGGAAATGTATCAGTATGGGAAGAAAGACAAGCTATGCATATACCCTATGGACATTTTGTGCTTTAATGTGCAAGACGTATTGCATGACATCACTGCACTAAAGACTGTAGACCTGGAATGTGCTGGTCATTTTCTCACACGTTTGCAAATAGAGAGCTTGAGTTAGCGTTAAATTATTCGCTCACTGTCCCCTTGCAGTCCTACAGTGAACTGAGGTTATAGAAACAACAAGATGACTCAGTCATCAATGATAATGTTAGTGAGCTGAGTGGAAAATTTGAAGTTGTGCAATGTCATTGGTAGCACACATGCACATAGAAAGTGGTCAGTGGTTGACGGCAGAAGTTACCTGCCTTCTTGCCCTGTGGGGAGATGAGTCAGTGGAGGACACCATTATATAAACTGTAGGCGCAAGCAGCACCTCCGGCTTAAAATAATTTAAAAGTTGGACAAACTTATTTCAGAAGCATATGAAATAGGAACTAAGTTATAGAAACAACAAGACGGCTCAGTCACAATGATAATGTTAGTGAGCTGAGCGGAAAATTTTAATTTGCGTGATGTTATTGGTAGTGCATACGCACACAGAGAATGAAAGTGGTTAGAAGTTACCTGCCTTCTTGCCCTGTGGAAAGATGAGTCAGTGGAGGACACCATTATGTGGGACATGCTTTTACATCAACAGAAGGTGGTGTACGGATGTAACTGTGTTAATGAAGATGTGCTGTCCTGACGTGGAAGTGCTTTTCATTAACTGTAAGTCATTCTACTCGCCGCGGGAGTTTTCCAATATTAGGTCTACGGTATGATTAAGTCTAAAAGTAATTTCTGAGACATGCTGTTTCAGCTGTTTCACTCCAACTGAGGCTATTATGTTTAAGAAGGCAAGATCTTCATTATCTATATGAATATTAAAATCACCAACAATTAAAACTCTTATTTTTGGCCAAACTCTTGTCATCAAAGATATTAGTGATGGGAAGTTCGGATCATTTTACTGACTCGGATCTTTAAGTCTCGTTCATCGAGATGAACGAATCTTTTTTCGAGTCATTTCGTTCAATTTGCCAATATATTATTAAACTGTTACGAATTGCTTCCAAACACATGTACAACTAGCCCAAATGTTGATCACACTACAAACAAGTCATAAATAGAATGCTATAAGAGAAAATAATCATTCACTGTTTGCCTGCTATTTTGTCTATGAAGATATTTTTGCCTCTTTGCTCAGCTCACCTCTTCATGTCTTCAAATTTCAGTGGTTCGTTCACGTCACTAGGACAGTCCATATAATCTAAACCAATGTACACAGTCTGAGCCGAAAGGAGCCATGACTAGTTCACCTTTCGAGTCTTCTGGTTCGTTTATCACGTGACAAAATGTAAAGAGACATGACTCAGACCGAGGACTCGGGGGGTGAACGGTTCAAATCTGTTTCCGGCTCTAAATGCATACGATTGGCTTCTGTGTCTTTCACGTGTTGAACGACTCGGACCGAGGACTCGGGAGGTGAACAGATCAAATCTCTTTCCGGCTCTTAATGCATACGATTGGCTTCTGTGTCTTTCATGTGTTGAACAACTCGGACCGAGGACTCGGGAGGTGAACAGATCAAATCTGTTTCCGGCTCTAAATGCATACGATTGGCTTCTGTGTCTTTCACGTGTTGAACGACTCGGACTGAGGACTCGGGAGGTGAACAGTTCAAATCTGTTTCCAGCTCTGAATGCATACGATTGGCTTCTGTGTCTTTCACGTGTTGAACGACTCGGACCGAGGACTCGAAAAATGAACGAAATCTGCACATCTGTGCGCAATGTGCGCATGCGCGGATGAACGAATCACTCCCTGAGAGCACTCGTCGTTCCCGAGTCATATTAAAGATTCGTTCAAAATGAACGAATCGTTCAAGAACGACCCATCACTAAAAGATATAATGAACACAAACAGCAAGCTGACTTACATGCCTGTCTCTTGCCTCATCAGCCATAATTGCACACATTTTTGAATGCTGCAGCTCTTCATTGATTTTGGCTATTAACGCATAACTGCATTAAAAACTTAAAAACTGTCAGTTTTAAACAGTTCCCCTGATTTTTGTTTGAATATGTCCCATCGTATCCATGAAAAGAAAGGCCTTGTTTTGGTAAAAAAAATTTAGCAGTGACAACACGCTTCAAATATTCCCTCTTCTCATTGACATGAGCCACATTCATTTGATCAACAACACTGCCTTGTGTCAAGCTGGTCTGGTAACTTCTCCATGCAAGCATTGATGCTTGTGTCCTGCACCGGCTTCATGGTCTCTTGAACTATCTAAGGCTCATTTCCAGTTTGAAAATACTGATTTGCTAATCATCTTGGTTCATTCTTGAGGCATGTTTCCCAAAGAGCCTACAAGTGTAGCAAAATGTAGCATTTTTGCATAGAATATTGTACATCCATGTACATCCTTTTGTGACCTTCCTGACTATCATATATAATGTTTTTAGATGCCTATATATATATATATATATTAGGGCTGTCAAAATTAGCGCGTTAACGCACGTCGATTAATTTGAAATATTAATCGCGTTAAAAAAATTAACGCGTTTAACGCAGTGGTAGGTTTTTTCTTATTTCCTTTTCTGGCCGACGTGTTTCAAGGCCGGTGCGTCCACAGAGGCGGCCGAGAAGGGCGGCAGAATAGTGGGCGAACCCCCCGCGACACCTACGCCCTCCATCGGCAAGTATAAAAGCCTCGAGGTGCGCGTGCATTCAGCGGAGGCGCGCGATGTGGCGCCAGGTGAAAGTATAAATCCAGCTTAATCCGCGACACCTACTCCCTCCCTCCCGGTCCGCACGTTTATCCGCGAACCGGTCACTTTCTTTTTCACTTTCGGGTTGAGGGCGGCGCGATGATGAACGCGACCGTGCGCGTTGATGACTCTGAAGGGAGTCGCTTATACCGTGTGAGCTCGCTGTACTGCCCGCGTTGTCTGTGTGTGTGTGTGTGTGTGTGTGTAAGAGAGAGAGTGTTTGTGTATGTGTGGATATCCTAACAACAAGACTATACGCCTAACATCGCAGACAGTCGCTCAAAGCAGTTTAGAATTTAATGTTTAGAGATGGCGTGACCAAAGTCCATGTAAGAATTCTAGCCTATAGTCTTTAGTGCGTGACTTTGATGTACCCCTTGGTGTTTTTGCGTCCTTGTCACAGCACCAGTGGACAGAATTTAAGCACTGAAATTCACATGCAGATTCGGTGATTCTGCTTGTGACGTGAGAGACTTTTCTCACTCTTAGGTCACATGTCAACAGACTGCACTGTCTTAGAAACTACCAAAATATTAGGGAGGACTGAGCAAAATTGTTTCTACTTTATAATTAATGTTCTCAACTTGCAAAATAACTTTACAATGAAAACAATTGTTTGTATTCAATACTTTGTTATTATAATTTTCCAATTTCCATATTTACAATGCCTGTATTTTGGATTTTTTTGTAGTTCACTTAGAATCCAACATGGAAATAATTTTTGTTTGTTATTGGCATTGATTGTTTTAAAATTTAAATGGCACTTACATGCCTGTGTTTTTATTTCTGTAATAAATACGGTTTTTCGTGATTAATCATGATTAATCACAGACAAAAGTGTGATTAATTAGTTAATTTTTTTAATCAATTGACAGCCCTAATATATATATATATATATATATGAAGTTTCATAAATTAATTTTCAAGAGGAGCATGTGATATGATCAACTACAGCTGAACCTTATCGCTGATCATTAGGTAGTCTATCAGACCATTCTAAAACTACTATAAATATCCTGCCTAAACTTCATTCCATATCTTTGTTTTTGGAAACGGCTCCAGCATTGCACCATTTAGCCTTATCGATACAGAAGATGCAAACAGACAGTAAACAAACAGTAATAACAACAACAACAACAACTCCAGCCAGAGCCGCTCTCCCTGACACTTCAGCGGCAGCATCGTCAGCAATCGAGCATGAGTTGCCACAAGACACCGGTCGGCCACCAGCTCTTCCACCTTACACTCCACACTACCTCACACAAGGCATCCACTGTGTCTTCAACCTAATTCTTCGGCAAGATCACAGTCCACAAACTCTGACTAAACTCTCAAAACACTGGCTTCCACAATACCAAACTCTCTTCCGTAGCATTCCACCCGCAGATTTAAGGAGAAACCTTGTCAAAATAACGACTAGCCAACAAAGACTAAACATTCTTGTACATCTTTCGAAAGCCAAAACTCGCGTGTCCAGAATGACATTAGTGTCACCTGTCACTGGCAATAACCAAAAGATAATATCAACCAAAGAATCTCACCTCACAAGCCTCCCGCCTATCCACAGATACATGGCATTCCAGCAACATGGATTGGTGTGACTGCTCAAGGTCCGGACGGTCCAATTGCGTGAAGCATTGGTCTGCAACCCAACAAGCCAACGCCAACAAGCGGCCACGGAGTACGCTGCTGTCATCTGGACTAGCCACTGGAGCGCACTCAGTGCTTTAAAGTAGCGTCTTTAGATGTAAATATATTCATCACAAAATGGCCGACCTTTTGATTGACAGTTCATTGAACCAATAGCTGAAAGGAGAAGTGGCCCGTCCAAAGAGCTTCCAGGACACAAACCGTTCTGCCTTCTCTCTTGAGAGTCTATAGCTGCGTCCCAAATGGCATACTTTTGCACTTTTCTACGCCATTTTGTAGTATAAATAGTGTAATAAGTGCGTTCACACTGAAAACTGTAAAAATAATAAGTGCACTTTAATTACCCGGATGATGCACTCATTCCACTGGTAATATGAAGTGTGTAATGATGGACACTTCACGCACTCAAAGACTGGAGCTTCGTGCACGTAACGGAAGAGGCGGAGCTATCGTGCGCACATGTTGGATAACTTTATTTATTTTGGACTGTGAAAGCAAATTTCTCCAACAAGAGTGATTATAGCGCCTCCCGATGGTGAATGCGGTTATACTCATGCCAGGTATTATTTGGAATTTTGGTCATTTATTTATCTAATTTGGCGACCGTCAAACGTCATCAGGGAAACGGTTTGAACTTCCGCTTAGTAAAAAAGTCATTAGTGCTCCATTTGGGACAGCACTACATACATATACTTTGCTGTTGAGTGTGTAAGTTCATAAGTACATAGTGCATAAGTGCATAGTGTATAGTGTGTCATTTGGGACGCAGCTTATGAATGATCCAGTTGCAAACTGACTTTAGCCAGAAATGCCTATGATTCTAATCATGTTAAGATTGCAAGGGTGATGCTATGTAAGCATGGTTTAAATTAAATGGTTGTGACGGTCTCTGAATGGACCGCACAATCTTCCTGAACCCACCAATCGTGACCACAAAAATAAATGACGTAGTAAAGAGGAAATGGATTGTTTTCAATAAAAGCGGAAGCGGAATCAGAGAGAAGGGGGGCAACAAGTGCAACAGGGGCAACAGTGGCAACGGTGTGCAACAAGGAGGGCAGAAAGACAATGCGGAAGTGAAGAGCGGGAAGTTGAAGTGCGCTGCAGAGCGAGTCACGGAGCGAAATGAGTAACTTTTTATGTTTGCCGATGAAATGAGAGCGAGGCTTACTTGAGAGAGCTGCAGTGAACTACTGAGCCTGTCCTACACCCGTCCGGTTAAACAGCGCGACTGTTGGGGCGACGTGGACATTAAGCTAAGTGAGTGTTTGTGCGTGCGGAGATGACGAAAGCAACGCCGAAAGCTCTCGTGGATGACTTCTAGATTCAGCGTTTCCAAATGGTTCTGTCGCTGTGGGGTCCAGTCCACGTCTCTGCTACATCGAAGGCTCACCGTGAGTTCTACTCAGCCAGCTGACTTCAATAAGGTTGCGAAAGCAACGCCGAAAGCCCTCGTGGATGACTTCTAGATTCAGCGCTTCCAAATGGTTCTGTCGCTGTGGGTGTCCAGTCCACCTTTTCTCTGCTACATCGATGGCTAACTGAGTGCTACTACTTCAGCTGACTCCGTGACAGGTATTCACTGTAACACTTCCAAGCGCCTTCAACTGTTGCCTTCCATGCGCCGCCTGCTGGCAGCGATTGCCACTTCACACACACACACCCACACACACATACTGTACACGCACAACTACACACGCACACACATCAAAAACATCTTTTTTTTTGGTTTATTTGTTTTTTTTTTCTTCTATTTAAATGCAAAGG
>CAIGQQ010036459.1:3467769-3488749 GCA_903798035.1 Danio albolineatus | reverse complement strand
ACAGAGAAATATTGTATCCATTGCACCCTAAGTGCTTATCGGCTACACTGACATTTAACAAAATGTATCAAATTATAGAAATATTACAAAGTAAAAACGACAAACACTGTAAACAGTGGTTAGGGTAAGGAAAGGTTGTTCCCATAAACAAAACTGAACTGTTAATAAAACATTAACCCTGATCCAGTTGAACAGAACAAACCAAATTGTAAAACGATTAAAATATTCATAACCATTTTTACATCTAATATGACAGCAATTACAAACATACATTTCACTTAACAGTAATTCGGGAAGATAATGAGATAACTGAGGATGTGCTTTACTGATGTGATAAGAGTTTCAAAGTCAGGGTTGATGGTAGACAGTGCTACCCGAAGATCGCGCTCTATGTACAACCTGTTCCTTTGCTTTAACTCGAGCTGCACCAAGGAAGAGAAGCCATTACATACAGATACATAGTTCTGAATGTGATGGGATTGATCGCACTCTTAGATCGCGAAAACTGGGAGAGGCTTACTTCACTGAATTTCTTTTTCAGCGTCTTATCACATGACAGCTCCACGAGCTGACTCTCTATGTTGCTCGGCAACGTGACGCTTTCCATGTCGCTTCCAAATGGATCTGTTGTCGAGCGCATTTCAGAATAATAGTCCGGTATACACAAAACAAGTTAAAAATTAAACTTTTGTTGTTTTTTTTGACCACACACTCCGCGACCCACTGAAAATGTTCCTGCGACCCACCAGTTGAGAAACACTGCTCTAGGGTGTGCTCGGTGCAGAAGCTGGAAAGAGAATGAGAGAAGATCTTAGTGCAGGGGTACTGCACTAAACTGTCAAACTCAAATCCTGGAGGGCCGCAGCCTTACACAATTTAGTTCCAACCTTGCTTCAACACACTGGTAGGTTTCAAACAAGCCTGAAGGACTCAATTAGTTTGATCAGGTTTGTTCAATTAGTGTTGGAATTAAACTGTGCAGGGCTGCAGCCCTACAGGAATTGAGTTTGACATCTTTGTATTAATGTCTTGATAAACCAGGAATTTGTAGTTCACTGAGTTTCTGGCGTCTTCTGCTTAAATCTACTCCCTCTGATTGCTTGCAGGTGCTGATGAGGTGAGTCCAGGTGATGGGAATATGGCTCTCTGGTGACATCGGAAAAGAGTCCACAATAAACAAAAACGGTTACATTATTATGAATGAGGAAAAGTGTAACGCTCAGTATGGCCGCCACAGTGAATGAACCCCCACCTTCAAGTTGACAAGCCTGCATTGATTTTGATAGGAGAAAAAAAACACAGCTTATCCAATCAAATACCGAGTCCTTCCAGTGCCGCCCTCCAGTCTTTTCTCAGGTTTCTAACTCCTTCCACTAGTTACCATTGAAACAGCTGTAAATGACATTGGTGTTGAGACAACTTTTATGCTTGTGCAGTAGAAGGAGCAAACTGAAAATTGTCTGGTTTAAACATAATTAGAGCTAAAGCAACAACCAGGTCACAATAGCCACAAAATGAATGTCAGCTTTTGTACAAAATAATTATAAATGAAAAATAAACAAAAAGGGCATAGGTTGTTTAATGGATGGGGTGGGCTAGTTTTTTGCGAAACATTCACACACTGGCTGTTTCTCAATTCCAACAACGCAGAGAACGGACTCGTGTTCTTGTAGAGAGCGGTCTTGCCAGGTCACATCGGAAGAACGAACTCGAGAGACCGCGAGGACAGAGAATGCGTCCTGTGAGGAATGAGATGCTGCGTTCTTCCTGATGGTCACGTGACCCTTGCGCGTCTTTGACCAAAAATTATTTAAACATTACAGCATTCATACAGCGATTTGTTGTTTTTATTTATTGTTTCACAATATATACTCTGCACAAGGACTTCAGAAATATATGCTGCACATCACAAATAAAAGATTTTAATACAAATTTCAACAATTTTAATTAATGTGTTTATGCTTTTTATTAAGAATTTTATGCTAATGTTTACTTTCACCGTCTCATTTAGGGAAACTCCTGAGGTAAATAAGTACATCTCTGAACTTTAATAATAAATCTATACGAAATGCTGCGCTTCCCACCTCCAGTCGCAATGACTTCTGGGACTTCCCTCTATTCTATCTAGTTACCTATCTATGTCCATATACAAATACACTTTTTAAACTTTTCATCTGCACCAAGGCCCGCGGCATCTTCATCCAATGCTGTTTCCTTAACTTGCAAGACATTATTTTATAAATGATATAGATCATACAGTACTGTACGCTTCTCCCACTCTGAGGAATATCATTCATGTCTGGAGCGCTCAGAAGATAATCGCCTGTGACATCATGTCATTTTGTTTTTGGTTGCCAGGATGTTGTTGGCCTATAGTTGTAATATTTATACAATATAGTTATAATGATATTTATAAATGATCAAACTAGTGTTACTTCGCTTCAGCGATGTCCAGCGGCTCATTAATTCATGCTTGTGCAAAGGATGAGACGGACAAAAGTAATCAATGCATGCACTTCTTTTACTCATGTTCGTGTTGTCTGGTTCACAGTGCAGACAGCTCCCGGGTGGAAGAACTTGAGTGAACATAAAACAAAGCTGAATAAACTGTTCCTCTGCTTCAACTGCAGATAGCCCAGCTCACGTCATCCAAGCATAGGTATCGAACTACACTACCCACGATACACTTCGTTATGGACTACAACTTCCGTCAATAAGCAAAACTGATTCTAAAGTTGTTTTACATTTTTTTTGTAGTTCAGGCCTTAATAAATATATGTTGCAGTTTTTAATCGTTTAAGTTCATTTAATTGACCATTGTAACATCCCCAGCTCGTCACTCATCATCACCTCATCCATCACAATCACCGAGACCATCCTCCAGCCGTGCACCATCACCAGCCTATTAGCCACCACCTATAAAAGGCCGGAACGGCCAGCTCCAGTACCTGATCCTGTGGGAAGGATTTGGTCCTGAGGAGAGGTCGTGGGTCCCCTGCAATGACATCTTGGACCCCACTCTCCTAGACGACTTCCACCAACATCACCCCAGTGTTATGATACACAAGAAGACCCAAATGTGAGAGTAAAGTAAAAGGAGTTTAATGTTAGAATGCAATCCAACAAGGCTCAATATATCAGAGTTCGTGAATGAGGCGATTGAGAAAGCTAGTGGTACTTCTTAAGGAGACAATGCAGCTAACAGCTGAGGGAAACTTCAGACAGCAGAGCAGGCAGTAACTGTCACAGACGAATGTCATAGGCGATCACATGAAAAACAGTTCAGGAAGCAGACAATAGCCGAAGAAGATAAACTCAACAAAGATTGCGGGTTACATCGACTCACCACCAGCAAGTTCACGAACGGAGCCTGGAGACACTGACATAAGTTGGGACAACGGACTGACAAAGAAATGACAAAGACACTGGGTATAAGTAGCTGAGATAACAGGCCACAGCTGTTGATGCTAACGAGCCGGCTGAGCGATTCCCTCCACGTGACTGCACAGCCGACGAGGTAAGCACCAGACAGCCAGGCTATTATACCCAAACAAACACACTCGCACTAACCAGGCACACTCACCCACAAGCATACGCACACAGACACACAGAAAGGAACTGGCGATGGGGGCGGGGACCGGGGTATGCGGGTTAATTGCCGTATGAAAAACGGGCTTTACTTTGGATACATGAAACACGGGATGAATTCTCCTGTATGCTAGAGGTAATTTAAGGCGGATTGCCACCGGACTAATGATTTTGGTGACAATGAACGGGCCAATGAATTTGGGAGCCAGTTAATTACAGACGGAGCGGAGAAGAAAGCCACACTTTTTGACCGACAACGTAAACGGGAGGTTTCGACCGGTGGCGATCGGCTTTAGCCTTGGTGCGTGCACCCACCTGGAGGAGGGTCTGTCTGGCCCTGCTCCATGTGCGTTGGCACCTCTGGACAAAGGCGTGAGCGGAGGGGACCGCAACTTTGGATTCCAGACTGGGAAAAAGTGGTGGTTGGTAACCTAAACTACACTGAAATGGAGAGAGGCCCGTAGCAGACACTGGTAACGAGTTATGCACGTACTCAACCCATGGGAGTTGTTCGCTCCAGGAGGCGGGATTCTGAGAGACCAAACATCGCAAAGTACGTTCAAGATCCTGGTTTGCCCTCTCAGTTTGGCCGTTACTCTGGGGATAAAAACCAGATGAAAGACTAACAGTGGCCCCCAATAATCGACAAAATTCTTTCCAAAATTTAGAAACAAACTGGGGTCCCCTGTCAGAAACCACGTCCGTCGGGAGGCCATGAATGCGAAAGACGTGATTGATGACAGCAACCGCTGTCTCTCTAGCTGAAGGTAATTTGGGTAGAGGGATGAAATGAACAGCCTTCGAGAACCGGTCCACCACGGTTAAAACCCCCGTGTTGCCGTTCGAGGATGGAAGGCCCGTGACGAAATCTAGCAATATATGGGACCTGGTTCTCGAAGGCACTGACAGTGGTTAAAGAAGCCCCGCCTAGGGGCGATTAGAAGTCTATGCAACTGCACAAGCAGAACATGCCAAAACAAAATCACGCACATTACGAGCCATAGCTGGCCACCAGAATCTCTGCTTAACAACCGATAATGTGCGACTCACCCCTGGATGACAGGCTACCTTGGCGGAGTGTCCCCACCGAATGACGTCGGACCGAAGTTCCTCTGGCTTGAATAACCGACCCGGTGGGCATCCGATACACAATCAGCATCTAAATGACTTAACCAACCAGAAAACAGATACACAGCTGGCCGCTTTAAAAAAAAAAAAGTAATGAATACAATAGCTTGACAAAATGAAATCACTCAAAATAATACACGCAAACAATTTGTGAACAAGAGTCAACAATTTACTAAAGATATTTTATTTACAAAATCAAGAGACAATTAAAACATCTAATTAAATGCAAATATACAAATTGACAAGTGTATGTACAGGCATATTACTATATATAGTACAGCATTATATGTGCAGCTGTTTTGTGCAAATTGGCATGTAAAGTGTGTTTTTAAATAAGTGTATGTTTGTGTAAAAAGTGTACTTGTTATGTGCAAATTGGCATGTAAAGTGTGTTGTTAAATAAGTGTATGTGTGTGTAAAAAGTGTATTCCAAGTAGTGATGTTGGTTCCACGATTATTATAATCAAGTGTTCATGAGATGGATTGCCTGAGGGAAGAAACTGTTTCTGTGTCGGGCTGTTCTGGTGCGCAGTGCTCTGTAGCGTCAACCAGAAGGTAAAAGTTCAAAGAGGCAGTGTGCTGGGTGTGAGGGGTCCAGAGTGATTTTGGCAGCCCTTATGCTTGCTCTGGATAAGTACAGTTCTTGGAGAGTAGGGAGGGTTGTACCAATGATTCGCTCAGCAGTCCAAACTATTCGATGTAGTCTTCGAAGGTCAGATTTGGTAGCTGAGCTAAACCAAACAGTTATTGAAGTGCAGATGACTGATTCAATGATGGAGGTGTAGAACTGTTTCAGAAGCTCCTTTGGGAGATTGATCTTCCTCGGGTGATGAAGAAAGTACAGCCTTTGTTGAGCTGTTTTGACAATAGAGTCAATGTGAGTGTCCCACTTCAGGTCCTGAGAGATGGTGGTGCCCAGGAACCTGAATGACTCAACTGCTGCCACAGTGCTGTCCATGATGCTCAGTGGGGGGAGAGCAGGGGGGGTTCTCCTGAAGTCCACTATCATCTCCACTGTTTTGAGCGCGTTGAACTCCAGGTCGTTGTGACTGCACCAGAGAGCCAGCTTCTTAACCTCCTGTCTGTAAGCAGACTCATAACCGTGCTGAATGAGTCCGATAAGGGTGGTGTCGTCTGCAAACTTCAGGAGCTTGACAAGAGATGGGTCGCATCAGGTCACATGAATGCAGCAAAATGTTGCTCACAGCTCAATACCTCACATGCAGGACTAATTTTCTTAGCTGAGAAATTGGTAAACGGCTGTTAACATCACCCGATGCTAAGCAGTACGAATTCTAGATATTACATACCTGGTATAGTGGACAGCCTGCCACAACACAAAGCTTCAACAGCTATCCTAAGTGCTTAAAGGACAATAAAGTCCCCTCATATGTTCTCTTGTACGAGCGATGATAAATATCTCATCAACCCCTAATATCAATCTTCTGTCTCCTAATGAAACCTGGATTATAGCTTTAGAAGGTTCTCTTTTACTTCTGGGCTTCTGGAGACAAACCAATCTAGATTTTAAAGCAGATAGTCTACCGAGTTTTCCCTGCACTCAGTTGTGGAAGTACGAAGACTCACAAGACTCATTCTTTACCAAATTATTCTTTTGGCAACTCTCAAAACCATAGGCATCTCAGGAATCGCACTCCAGTGGCTCAGCTCTTACCTCTTGGGTATGCCATTCAGGGTGTCTAAAAGAGGTAAAGTGTCCAAGCAGCAAAATATTTTGACTGAGGTCCATGTACATGACATCACTTGGGTCTGTCATTTGGAAACGAGGCTTGTCCTACCACCAGGGGCGCCGCTAGCAATTTTGGGCCCCATGAAAAAATATGAGGATGGGCCCCTACTACCAAGCTAGCTATCCAAACTCTTTGTCTGCAGTGTAGTTATACTGTCCTATGCATTTTATTATTGATTTTGTCCACTACTTATCATTATTTAGTAAGACAACGGCAATGACTGTAGCTAGCAGATGATTTATTGTTCAAATTTAAATGTAGTACAAAACAGTAATCAAATATTCACTGAAAATTTTACATTTCTAAACACACAAAACACCAATGTAATAACTGTACTGCAATAGTGTCTCATACAATGTGCAATACACTTTGGTTGAGGATTTTGCAAGCAAGAAGGCCAGGCGTTTGGCACTTGGAATTTAAGTTACTGTCAGGTTAATCAACAGACTGTTTCAAGTTTATTTATGTTGTGTTTATTTGGTTTGCAGTGTGCTGGATTTTGCACTCTGTTATTATAAATATGTATTATAAATAAGTAATGGTCAGTTTAAACAAAAGAACGTTTCTTATTTATGGGTCTCATTGTAATATAATTTTGTGTCTCATTGATTTAGTGTATAGTGTGTCATTTGGGATTCAGCTAATGAAATAAATGACCAAAATACTAAAAATTACCAGCATGAGTATAACCGCATTCACAATCGGGAGGCGCTATAATCACTCTCATAGGATAATACTGCTTTCACAATCCAAAATAAATAAAGTTATCCAACATGTGCGCCCTTTAGCCCCTTCTGTTACGTGCGCAAAGCTGCGGTAATTCAGTGCGTGAAGTGTCCATCATAACACACTTCATTTTACCGGTGGAATGAGTGCATCATCCGGGTAAGTAAAGTGCACTTATTATTTGAAGAGTTTTCAGTGTGAACGCACTACTTACACTATTTATACATAAAAATGGTGTAGAATAGTGCATAAGTATGCGATTTGAGTAGCAGCTGATGTTAACCTCGAGGACATCGCTGCTTTCAGTTTACCTGACGATCGCACACAACAAAGCATCTCTCTTCCCGCTACTGACGGACTGAACCATGCAGTGAAAGGAGGGGGGGTGCAATTTGACAGTGACCGATGTGACAGACACAAGGGGCAGATATAAGCCGTATTTTTAGTTATTTCTAATCAATTGTTTTACTTGTAATTTAGAGATACATTCATAATTTATATTACATTATAGTACTGTTATTAATTATAAAGCAGATCTCTGTGGGCCCCCTAGAGTGCGTGGGCCCTCAGAATCGTCCTAACTTTCCCCCCCTTAGCGGCGTCCCTGCCTACCACTGCTATGCTGATGACAAAAAACTCTACCTCTTATTCTAGCCTTATGATATTGTATCTCTGGCTGGATGAAGGACAGTCGCCTACAAGTCAACCTTTCCAAAACTAAACTGATAACTAAACCTCCCCAAACACTTCCACTGTACAGCTGAGCCCCTGGATGATCACTCCTTCCAGGATTGTCAGGAGACTAGGAGTTGTTTATGATGAACAGGCCATATCACTGCCGTCGCCTGTTTGTGCAGATATCATCAGGAAGATCAGACCCTTTCTATCTTAACATGCTGCTCAGCTACTTGTCCAGAGTCTTCTCCTGTTCAGGTTTGACTATTGCAATCCTCTCTTGGCTCGACTGGCCTGGACTGAAGGCCTGTCTTGTACCAACATTTTCCCTGAGTGGGCCTGAAGCTGTGTGTCACCTGTTTTCTTCATGGCACTTCCTGGGAAGTCCATGATTATCTGGAACTGATCCCTACCTCGCTGCCTCTTTCACCCTCATCAAGTAGACCTGCAGAATCTATGTTGCATGAGCTCTTCGGATTAGTGAATACCTAGTGCCCTTATTCTCAATAAAGACTTCTTGTTCAACGGGTTGGATTTTCTCTGTGTAACAGAGATGTGGGTGATTGCCAATGAGTCTATCACTTTATGTTGAACTTTTCTTTTCATACTTTTCATTCTTTTCATAGAATGGAAAAAGACAATATGAGAGTCTTTAAAAAAAATTAAGACAGCAGTGGTGCCTATATTAGTCCACTGTGAAAGAAGCAAGAAGGAGTTACTTTGCTAACATTTTCAAGATTTTCTAATCTGGTTTTAAAACTATACACAGCACTGTGTGAGCACTCATAAGAGTTTTAATGCCATTCTTTTATGACGTAATTGTGTGGTCCTTGTTCTACTGGATTAACTGCTGCATTTGATACTGTCAACCATGACATACTAATTGCACACCTGGAACATTGGGTTGGCAAAAAAGGTGTGGATTTGGAATGGTCTTTTCTGAAAGGCCAAACCTTCTCTGTATAATCCATCTTTTTTTTACCTGTGGCAGCTCGCCAAAACTAAGCACTTTTTTCATCACTCAAGCAACAGTAATCCATTCTTTTGTAACTACTTCACTGGATTACTCTAATGCACTTAATTTTGGGTCGAGTCAATCCTTCATTGTACAAAATGTACAGTAACTGCTGGTTTTTAACTGGCACATGCAAGTATGAGCACATCACCCAACAACACCTAAATTGTGAGCTCCCTCTGCATATTAGGCAGGCCTCCTTCATTCCTGTTTTAAATCTCTTTATAATATACACTTGTTCACTTTGGCCTTAAGCACAACATGATGTTGGGGAACCGACAGCTGTAATCCAAAAATGACCAGCCTGTCAGATGAAGAAGAGCCAAAGTCACTGAATCAGTTAAAGGTCTACTAAGAATAGTTTGCAGTTTTATTAGCAGAAGCCAGACACGATGCAAACAAATAGTTTGTACGTTGCTCTGCATACAATCTTAAAACAACAACAGTTATACTCTCACATAACCTCATTATCTGCAACAAACATATAGGTGTTTTATCCTGATTGGTTGAAACAGTGAATAAATTACAAACATACAAATGTCAGTCAGCCACTAGACAATTCAGAGCTGACTCCAACCTGTAATAATGATCCACACAGACGAATAGAAGACACACCCCCAAAATACAATCTGTAGACAACAGACTACAGGAAAAAAAAAGACTAAACTGTTGATATTAAAACATTGTTATTTCGGATCACACTTCTTATCTTTTCCAGCCAATACTGTGCTCTAAATAGTGGGACGTCCCGTAATTTTTTGGCTGATCACAGGAATTAGGGCACCCCAAGCAGATATTTTCCATAATGCAAAAATAATTAACAGTTTTTTTTCAGAGTTGTATTTACATCTTTAGACTTCGGGAGTTAACAATGAACCATGCCCCCTGAAAAAGATTACCTTTTCCAAGATAGATAGCAACATAGCTAAGACTCTTGGTGAACCAAAATCAATACCATATCAGGTGATCGAAACAATCAAACTTCTGCAAAATGGTAATTCAGCCTGCCCTGATGGGTTCACCACAGAGTTCTACAAAGGGTTTTCTACATATTTAGCACCTGCATTACAGTATATGTTTAATGAAGCTTTTTTCAAAGCCTACTCTATCATTAGCATCAACTTCTTTCATTCCAAAAAAAGACAAAGACCCCCTTTTGGATAGCAGCTATCGACTCATTTCACTTTTGAATGAGATTACATTTTAACAAAGATTTTGTTTTACCATTAGTATTACCACAAATAATTTCAGCTGATTAAACTGGTTTTATGATTGGAAGACATTCTTTTTAAAATACAAGGCAACTTATTAATATTCTCAATACACTAAATTCAGATGTGCCAGATGTGGTTCTAGCCCTCAATGTGGAAAAGGCATTCAATAGAGTGGAATGGAGAGAATGTCAATTTTAAAGCTATCAGAAGAATTTTCCAAATTGCCCCTAAATCTCCATTGGACCTCTTCTTAAGCTTGTACTAAACCCAAAACATTGTATCTCTATAATTTAGAATCTTATTCAAAATATTACTGCAAACTCTGCAAATCTCATTCCGCTGTGGCACCAGATTAATAAAGGGACTAAGCCGAAAAGAAAATGAATGAATGAATGACTGCAAATCAGCCCAAATGTGTTTGAGAAGAGAATTTAGAAATTGAGTTCAGTGAGATGAACACTGGAAGTGTATTCTTGAGCTCACTCACACTTTATCGATATGCGCAAGACATGGGCTTATACAATGTAAGATTCTACATAGAGTTTACTTGACTAATGCTAGACTTGCTAAAATAAACTCTTTTGTCAGTAATGCATGTAACAGGTATCAGCAGTCTCTAGCAGATCTTATTCACATGTTGTGGGAATGCCATAAATTAACTGACTTCTGCACTGAAACAAAGTCCATTTAAGACAAGTTAATTCACTCGGCAGTAATCTTTGAAGCACCTCTAGGCAGTTTGCTTGGGCATTCTGTTGGAATGAAACATAAAATTCTCCAAAATTGCTTGCCAAGCTTACAATAAACTTTTTTATATTAGGAATCACCAATAAAGTAAAACAACGATTGTTTCTTGAGTTTAATTTGTAAACATTCGAATCACAAGTAAATCTGCAGAAACTCACGTCTGGTTTGAGCCCCTCCCAGAGTCATTGAAGAGAGTCAACTTCAATCAGAAAATGTCGAAAAGTAGGGACTGAAGCCATGTATTTTTGTTTATGAATAATTTTTTTTCCAAACAAGATAAAAAAGTTGAAAAAAATTCTTTATATTTATGTGCAGATTCTGAGTAAAAACAAATAATTTATTTTAAACTAAAAAGATTGTGCAAAGGTAGGAGGGGTGTTTAGATACTGATACATGTCAAACCAAAATTTCTGCACAAATTCACACATAAAAAAATAAATGTATTAAAGTTCTGTCATCCTTACCACAAAATGTGCAATTACTCGAAATATCAACATATTTGGAAACAAATGAGTTAGCCGGATATATTTTATACAATATTTTAAAGTGATTTTTTTTGTCTTATTAGGAAGAAAGTATTTAGGAGGCAACAACCAAGCTTTTCTCCAGTCTATATTATCGATTAATGCACCCCAATGGAATCTGCCTCGTGAAGCAATACAGTTTCTTTGCTGAAGAATTAGATTAATATGTTCATTATTAAATGTTTTATCATGAATGTCAATGCCATTGTTACGTGGGTCTGTGTTTTATTTATATTTTTTGCTGTATAGTTGTGCTCATGAGTAGGTGGAGTTCTAGTGGCTTGTCCACGATTGGACGGAGCCGGTGACGTCACTGGGGCTTCCCTGTATAAAAGGCGGACGGCAATGGCGGCTCACTCTCTCTCTCTCTCTCTCTCATCGTGGCTCCCGGTCTCATCTTGGGGCTCTCTCTTCTTGCTCGGGCTGGCTGGCGGCTTTGCCCATGCCGGGATCAACCCGACGGTCCTTTGATGTTTTGTTAACCTTTGATATATTTTTTGTAATGTGATAAGTAGCTTGTTTGTTTTGATACTTTGTTTTTGTAGCAGGTAGTGGATTGTTTTTCTTAGACACGTTTTGTCATTTATTTAGTAATAGCGAAGGAAAGCAGTGGCCCGGAAGATTCACCTGTTTTTTATTCCTTTTGCGGGAGTTTAGGTAAGATCTGTCCATCTAAAAAGCAGTTATAGTCAGGGGACTGTTTCGTTAACTACCCTACCTGTTTACATGCTTTTCATTTGTTTTGCTGCTTGACCTTTTTATTTGATGTAATTAAACTTATTGACGGGACGTCAATTTATGCACTCAAAACGTCTGTGACTTTATATGTTCGGCTCAAACCTTGATGTTGTGATATACGAGCCAGTTTTGGGTTTTGGGCCGTAACAACCATCCAGTAGTAATGCTAATTCCTTCATATTTTTTTAGTTGAATTATATAAGATTTTTGAAAAGCTGCATTAAACCTGTAGGGATAGCTCTAAAGAACAGTATTAAATTCTTTGAAGGCAATAGAAAAGTCATAAAACATTCATAAGACAATAAGTTACCAAAATCATCAAATAAAGAAAATAAATAAAAATAAATCTATCAAACCAATTAGTATAAAAAAAAAGATATTTATTTCTAACAGTTATATACATATTGTTCCACAAGATAGTTTTGTGTGGTGAAAAGTTGTGAAGGTAGCACAGCTTCCATGCAAGAAGAGCCTGCTGATGAAAACTGGCTAATTTTACCGTAAGTTTACAAGAAATTACATTTTAAAATAAAGGTGGGACCACCATTTTTGCTAAACATATAATTAGGAATGAAAAACCATATAGAATTTGGGTTTAATAAACATCTTCTTAGCCAATTTATTCTAAATGCATAGACAGATCTAAAAAAAAAAAACCTAAGGCTTCAAGTCCCCCTTCATTTCTACATTGTGATATCACTGTTGTTTTTTTTGTGGGGCCTGTTTTTCCATATGAAGTTAAAGAAAAGTTTATTAATGTTTTTAATAGTACCATCATTTGTATACAAAGAAAGTGAAGGGTGGACAAAGCGAGAAAGACCTGCTTTTGAGAGAAGAACCCCACCATATAAAGAAATATCTCTTTGTAACCAAAGATTAAAAATATTTTGTGTTGTCTTCAATCTATTTGAAAAATTAAGATGCTGCCTGGCTATCAAATTCTGTTATATGCAAATGCTTAGATACTTTATTGAGTCTTTTACTGGAATTCCTTCAACTATTTTGTCATCACATTTATGCAAAGACATAATTTCACATTTGGATTAGTTTAGTGTTAGCCCAGATGCACATGAAAATAGTCTAACTATCTGAGTGGCTTTGGAAAGTTGACTTATCTCATTAAAAAAGTGTGATGTCATCTGCTAGTTGAGAGATTTTGAACACTATAATACTCAATGATAATAATTCAGTAACCAAAATAAATAAAAGTTTAATAAAAGAGATCGGGCATCCTTGTCTGACACCATGTTTTATAAAGAATCTTTGTGAGGTGAACATATTAATTATAATGGAACTGGTGATCCTTGTATAAAACATTTTAATTATGTTAACAAAAGAGGAACCAAAACCAAACATTTTGAGAGACTGCAGAAGAAATTCTTGCTCAGTGGTGTAAAAGGCTTTATAAAAGTCCAGAAAAAGCTTTAGATTTTACTAAGTCAGCAAAATCCACCAAATCTAAAATAAGTCTAATGTTATTACTAATGTGCCTACCTTTTAGAAAACCTAACTGTGTTTCTCCTATAATATGATTGATCTTAACTTTTAATCTATTCGTGAAAACCAAGGCCAATATTTTATAATCCACTGTAAGCGTATAGGCCTCCAATTATCTATTGACAGAGAGCCTTTCCCAGATTTTGGGACTAGAGAAATATTGCTGTTTCATCGATGAAGTCATTTCTCTCTGACTAATGCATTCTTGATACATGCAGAGCAAAGGGAACTGAACTAGGTCCCAAATATGAATAAAAAATTCAATGGACAAACCAACACTGCAGGGGACTTGTTTTTTTCATGGAAAATAATGCAGATTTAATTTCCCCCATTGTCAACTAGGCATCGCAAATATCTTCAAAGTCATTATCAATAGGGGAGATGTTATGTTTGATTGTTTCAAAAACATTTTCACAATTATCAATACTAAATTCAGAAGTATAAAGATTACTATAGAAAGTAGAAACAAAAGAAGAAATTACTTTTAGATTTGTATACCTGACATCATTAATATTTAGCTAATTGTTAGTTAATGAGTTTCTTCTGCAGTTTCTCTTCTCTAAATCAAAAAAATAATTGGAGTTAGTCTCTCCTTCCTCAAGCCATTTTGCTCTAGATCTAACAAACACCCCTTTAGCCAAGTCCATATAAGCCTGATTAATTTGAATATTTAAATTCCTCAAATGCAATTCTTCTTCTGGAGTTAGATTTTTTTATTTTTATTTTTTGCAATAATTTGTTTATTTCATTCAAGAGTTTACATATTTGATTATTTTATTGATTCCTTCAGCTCTTTACTTCTTCGAATAGCAATCTGTCTGGCTTTAATTAAAAAAAGGCCCATTTGGTTTTATAACTATCAACAGATTTGTTTAGAAAACATACCTGAAATTAAATATTTAATACTGTCATTAAAATAATTATCTTTCAAAAGGGAATTATTAAATTTTCAATAACCATGCAAATTTTTATTGGTATTGCCAGACATTTTTAATATAATTTGTTTATGATCTGAGAGGGGAGCAAAAGAGTGAGAGATAACATTTACAAATTGAAGGGCTGAGGAGGAGAGCAAAAAAAGATAAATTCTTGACTGGTAGGATCTATTTCTATTAGACCAGATGAAGTCTGTTAGAATTATCTGTTAGGCAAAATTCTGAATGTAAAGTTGAAATATTACTATTTAAATGAAGAGAACCATTGCTTCTGGGAGGAAATCTATCCAAAGTGCCATCAGCACACTCATTAAAATCACCACCTAGAATGCTAAAAGAATTTGGGTACATAAATATTAGTTCCACAGTTATTTGTAAAAATACAGATTTGTTATCTGATCTAGAATTACAACCATTAATATTACAAATAATAAAGTTATCCAAGTTATCTAAAGTTAAGTTCAGTTATTCTGTTTAAGTGATAAAATAATCTATCTCCCTTTATCAGATGATTTTGCCTCAAGATTTTGACCTTTGAATTTCATTCATTCATTTTCTTTTCGGCTTAGTCCCTTTATTAATCCGGGGTCGCCACAGCCGATTGATCCGCCAACTTATCCAGCATTTGTTTTACGCAGCGGATGCCCTTCCAGCCACAACCCATCTCTGGGAAAACCTTTGAATTTGTGAAATAAAATTAAAACTCCAGCAGAATGGTTAGAGCCATGGCTTCAAATGATAGTATTGCCCCACTGATTTTTCCTAAATTTTACATCCATTTCACATAAATGTGATTCCTGAAGAAGAATTAAATCAGACTCACTGCTCTTACAAAACAAAAAAACAGCTTTCCTTTTTACAGTATCGCGCAAACCCCTTACATTTAAAGACATAACAGAAAACGAATTAAACTTATATTCCATTTATGACAAAAATAAGTACTTCTCTTAGATTTAAATTGGCAACAAACTCGACTGAGATAGGAACAACATATAACCGGGAATAATTCTTGAACGCAAACTGTTAAATTCACCATTGCACATTGCTGTATTTATATAAGAAAACAGAGCTGAATATTAGTTTTAAGAATAGAACATTATTAACTTTAACGGGGAACTTCAGAATTTAACTTTTCGTTTTTTCAAAGGCTAAATCAAAAGAGAGTAAGCTAGTACATACTGTTATTTTCCTCACCATTTCATATAAAAGAAAAACAAAAAGGGCAACGCAGTGGAGCAGTAGGTAGTGCTGTCGCCTCACAGCAAGAAGGTCGCTGGTTCGAGCTCTCTGCATTTGCGTGGGTTTCCTCCGGGTGCTCCGGTTTCCCCCACAGTCCAAAGACATGTGGTATAGGTGAATTGGGTAGGCTAAATTGTCCATAGTGTATTTGTCTGAATGAGCATGCATGGATAAGTTGACGGTTCATTTCGCTGTGGATTAATAAAGGGACTAAGCCGAAAAGAGAATGAATGAAAGAAAAACAAAAAACAACAAAAAAGGAAACATCACTTAAAGTTATAACAGGTCACGTCATTGGAGTCATGAAAAGATGCTCTTTTGCCTTCATCTCTGGCTTTTTTAACAAGAGGCCACAGTTTTTCTCTGGCGACCCTATCTTCTGTCAAAAGGCCTTCCGTAAATCGCAGCTTGTTGTCAATGAGGAATTTGCAGCCTCTGGCAGACTGCCAAACGAGGCCTCGAAAACGACGGAGCACAAACAAAATGATGATGGATCTGTGAGAGCCATCTCCTCTTTTAGGGCCAAGATGATGTACGATGTCAACCGCGGCTTAGAGAGAGATCATCACTGATGCCAGGCACTACGTTGCTATAAATATCATTGACCCTCTTCCGAATATCTTCTCCATCGTTCTCTCTCATGCCATGCAATTTTAGAGTCCGTTTCCAACTGTAGCGATTGGTTTCACCAGTTTCGACCTTTAGGCTTTTGTTTGCTTTCCTGAATCTCCGTTGCCACAGCTTTCAGAGATTCCTTGTGCACTGCTACTTCAGTAACCAGCTAGGTACCAGCAGAGGACAAGGATTGAATCTGCTTAGCAGTTGATCCAGTAGTAATTTCGATCGCTGAAATTTTTTTGCAACATCTGGTTGAACTTTCCAGAAAGCTCGCGAATTGCAATTAAAATTTCAGTTGAACTGCCATCTGCACTGAACTGTCTTGCAGCTCTTATTTCATCTTGTTAGAAGCAGGTTTTAAAGGGGTATCAGGTAGCGGGATTGCAAGGAGATCATTCATGTCTGATCATGAGTCAAACCAGTTGTTATCTTCTGTATTCTCCGATGACTTTATATCCAGTGAGTGCGATAGTGGGCGATATTAATTAATAATTAATATTAATAAAACTGTTTCCAAAACAGTTTCCCATAGTAGGTTCACGTGTTCTCTCTGTAGAAGTTTTCCTAATCTTCTTTTTGCCCATAGAAAGTTCTGTGCAGGGTGAGTGACGTGGTAAAATATTTATATACGCATTTATACACAAAACAATTTTATTCTTATGGCTATATATCGACCTATTTCAACTTTCATCTAAATAACTATTTTATACGGTGGCCGAGAAAGGTTAACGCGCAGCAATTTAAAGAAAGCACATGCAATAACAAAAAACACCAGCAAATTAAGAAACGATCTTCATCAGTTTGACAGCACGCCTGTTACACATTCTCACAAAAGAGCTTAACGCGCTGCAATTTAAGAAAGCACATGCAATAACAAAAAACCCCAGCAAATTAAGAAACAATCTTCATCAATTTGACAGCACACCTGTTACAAATTCTCACAACACAAACAACAGAAGAAACGCGCAGCAAGTTGGTCAAAACACAACGTAAATGTTTCAAGAGGACTCAAAAACATGACGGACCCAGCTGAGATACGGACCCGCCGTGACTGTTGTTCAGTGAATTGGTTGGTGATCTTTGAAAGGTGTAATATCCTGATTACACGATTCCGTTGTCTTTTGTAAATTATCAGTCTAATTAATGATCAACTGAAACATTGCGTTATTAAATAAATTAACTACATCCGTATCTCAGCTGGGTCCGTCATGTTTTTGGGTCCTTTTGAAACATTTCCGTTGTATTGTGTGACCAATTTGCTGCGCGTTTCTTCCGTTGTCTGTGTTGTGAGAATTTGTAACAGGTGTGCTGTCAAATTGATGAAGATCGTTCCTTAATTTGCTGGTGTTTTTTGTTATTGCATGTGCTTTCTTAAATTGCAGCGAGTTAATCTTTCTCGGCCACCATAATTTTAACTCATCAAATGGTAATAATAATAGTTTGTGTAATAATAGTGATAATAGTGTAATGATAGTGATGTAAGACTTCACGAAAATCACCATCGCAAAATATATTTATCAATGGCTAATATCCGATGGAAAGTAATTAATTTTTTATAAATTGTTAAAATGTTGGTATTTGTGATGCAGCAAGCCCAGAGCCTGTTGTGTACACCATGATTTCATACAAAATTCACTTTAATGTGCGATAGGACTAAAAAGGGGTCATAAGCGAACATTTTCTCCATTCAAATGAGTAGCGCTTGGACCTGGAAACAGTATTCCATATGTCACCACTTAACAAGCAGATAGTGATCCATAATTGGCTCCTGTACTAAGGCGGGGCTTCATTTGCTATATTAACCTTAACACTTTTCCCATTCTATAGTCTTTGACTATAATAAAGTTGCCTTTATTATAGACCAGATTCGTACATTACATTAGTCTGCTTAATCACTAAATGTAAAATGTAAATGTGAACAACACCACAGATAAAACCTGAAAGCTCTCAATATATGCTGACCACCGTGCAATATGAACCAGTGAACTCTGATTAAATGAGACCCATGCTGTGAGGTGGGAATGTTGCAGGGCTGAGCGGGAGTCTTTTCAAATTTTAAGAGAGTGTTGGTGTCTATATTAGTCCACAGGGAAAGAAGAAAAAAGAAGATACTTTGTTAACATTACTTTGTCTAACGGTCACAAATCATGTGTGTTGTCAGAGTCAATTGAGTCTATTCTTATTATCCTTCTTTTGTTTTAGTATGTGTTGGGGATAATGCATTACAAAACTAATGTGATGACTACAGTAGTATATTACTTTCACAGTAAGGCAAGTTACAACAGTGCATTTCAAAGAATGTACTAAAGAATGTTATTTTTAATAATATGCCAACAGTGTAAGGCATTCAGGCTGCATACACCAGGAAAAAATCTGTGGGTAAAACAGTCTATTAACTGTGAAGTTTGATGTATCGCCAGATTTTGAAAAGCTTATCAGCAAAATCCCTGTTAAACCCAGCAATAACAAGTTAAGCTAACATTATATGGTTCATAGTATTATAGATTAGGCCATGCCTATGGCTGTACTCTTATAGTAGCATAATTTGCGACTTTATGCACTGAAATAAATATATAATTTTAAGCATGTAGAAAGTTTGTAATGCTAAGTATAAATGCTACAGTAAATATAAAATTTGTCATTTTCTCACCCTTTACTTGCAACAAACCTTGTTAACTTTCTTTCTTATGTTGTACACAAAAGAAGATTTTGAAGACAGCTGAAAACTTGTACCCATTGTCTTCATTAGTAATTTTTCCTACAATGGAAGTAAATTTTTACATAATTTCAGCTTTCTTCAAAATTACATATTTTATGTTCAACAAAGAGAACCCCATAAAGGTATAAAAGAGTAAACAGTGAATACATTTTCATTTTTGGGTAAACTGTCCTTTTAACATAGTCTACGTTCTGTGTCATTAAAACTTAATACATTTTCTTGATTAACGTGTTTTAGTATAATAATTATAGAGATTTTTTATGTTGTTATATAATTTAATATTTAAAGAAATAGCTGTCATATGATCGGATTGTCAGACTCCTTGTGCAAACAAAAATCTAATTGAATAATTACAATTAATGTCAAAATAAATGTTTGGAAGTGTAGTTGTAGTTCTGTGGTCACTGGTGAAAGTGAAATAAAAGTAGTGCAAAAGCATGGCGAAAATCCAATGCGTATTCAGAAAAACAGGTGAAAAGTCGGGACAGGCTTCAAAACAACTGAAAACAATAAACAAGGCAAGGGTCAAAAACATGAAAAGGCTAAACAAGGACACATTGAACTGCTTCCTTACAAGCTAACAAGACTCAGCAAAGAGTGTGAAAATGAGCGGTATCTTAACAATCCCGGTAATCAATGAGTTTCAGTTGTGTGTGTTAGTGAGTGTCTGGACTATTGTCAGCTGTAGCCAGTGTTAATTGGTACACAGCATCATAGTAGTTGTAGTTCATGTGGTGGTAGATGTGTAGTTCTCCAGTGATCTGCATAGGCTAATAGGATAATAATAATAACATAATAATACGTGACAGTATTATTCGACCTACATTGATCAATAAGTGCTGAGCAGAGAACTAAACTCATTAGTTTGACGAATGTTGTAGCTGTTGGACATGACTTACATTTGACTTTTTTAGGTGAGAATGTATTGTTTAAATTGCTGTTATGCTGTTTACTTAAAAATATGTCTGCATAGTTTCAGAGATGGGACTTTTGGCACATTTGGAGCCTCGGCTAGGTCAGTTAGCATTTCTGTGTGGAGTTTGCATGTTCTCCCCGTGGTCACGTGGGTTTCCTCTGGGTGCTGTTTTTCCCCTACAAGTCCAAAGACATGCGCTATAGTTGAATTGGGTAAGCTAAATTGGTAAGCTAAACCAAGTGTATGTGTCTAAATGAGTGTGTGTGGATGTTTCCCAGTGATGGGTTGGAAGGGCATCGCTGCATAAAACACATGCTGGATAAGTTGGCGGTTTATTCCGCTGTGGCAACCCCTGGTTAATAAAGGGACTAAGCCAAAAAGAAAATGATTGAATGAATGAATGTGAAATTTAGTGTAATAAAAGTTACTTGCAAATGGCTTGCATATTTTCATTATTTTTTTTTATTTAAGACAATGTAAACTCAAGTTTTTTTATACAGTATCTTGCATTAACACACTTCAGACATGAAATGTGTGAAAAAGGCTAATGATAAAAGGGAGATATCAGTTAAGAATGAATAACAATAAGCTGTTTGTCCATTAACGCTGAGAATAATGAATAATGCTGCCATAAAGATCAGCAAGTTTCTCTCACTTGACGAATGTCTTCTTTCAGGTAATGATCCTGCTGTTTCCATCATCAAGCATGTTTTAGTATGTAGTGAGATCCAGATGTATAGATTCAGTTATTTTGATATTGCAGATTGTGGTGGAGGCTGAAACAAGCTTGAGTTTGATCCAGAATGACTGGCCATCTTGAAAGCGAAAACCTTCAGAAGCCATCAGTTTCTGGAACCCTCTGCTGGACAACAGACTACACAGATTACAGTACAATGATCAAATTTGTGCATTTTCTGATACCATATTGACAAATTGTCTCAAAGGAATAG
>CAIGQQ010036459.1:3450711-3467759 GCA_903798035.1 Danio albolineatus | reverse complement strand
TCACTTGATCTCATTTTTTACTGTCATTTGTTCTTGTGTGGGGGTGTTTCTATTGCTTGCAAACACAAATAGCAAGGTGTGTCCAATTGCCAGCTACAAGACAGGTATATAATCAGTGAAAACCAACAAGTTAGTTTCAGGAGAAGCATTTAAACATCAGAAGAGGACAGCTGCATGATGTAAGTCTTTTGGTTGTGTTGTCTTTTAGAGGGAACGTGTGTGTGAGCAAATGAAAAATTATTAAGCATTTTCAATAAATTTTGTAGGTCATTTTGACAGATTCGGCCTCATGTTGTTGTTGTTATAATGTAAAAACAAAATGCAACAAACAAAAAAACACTATACCATTCTAAACTGAAAGTGTTGCAGGACAAATGACACGGAGCTCATTTGAATGGTTTGCTTTTACTATTGAGTTACTATTGAGATATTATTTGAACCATGTATTGTAAATATGTCTAGATAAGACAGGAGAGGAATCCTGGAAAATAAACCTTGGAACTCGGATCAATGAGTGACACGTTTTGTCTATTCGCAAATAATTAAAATTTGGTCCATTTCATTTTTTTCTTTTTTCTTTTTTCTTTCTTTTTTTTTGTTTTTTGCGTTTACTGCAGATCTTGAAGCTCAATTTCAGTTATGTAACTGTATCTGATTTTTTTTTGACGACCAGGTTATCATCTTTTAAAGTTCCTCTGATGTAGCCTATGCATTTATACTGCACATGCAGACGTAATGACCTGAAAAATACAGAACGGGTTGACAGCTGTCATAATAAAAGAGCTCTATTTTATCCTTTCCTACTGTATATTTAAATTTGTTTGCAGGGTTTATTTATTTATTTTATTTTTTTCTTTTTGACATGTTGCTTTGCTAAAGTTTATGACAGAAATGTTCTTGTTTTGTTTTTTTCACCATTGCACAGACATAGTGTAGGCTAGGTCTACTGTAAATTGTGGAACCAATGAACTGAAAGGAGTCAGTTATGAATCCTATTCATCTGCATTGCATTTTCAATTCTGTCCCATGAATATTACACATTAATAGCTTTAGACATTTCTCCTCCCAAGTGCATGTCTTGCTGAATTATCAATTTCTCTTGACATGTATTTATTTTATTCTTTTTTCCTTTTTTTTTTTAGTAAGTTTAACATGTCATCCATAAAACACAAAAATGCTAAGAGGATAGAAGGTCTGGACAAGAATGTATGGTAAGTATAGAATATGTTTGCTAACACTTTCTCACATGTGCTAAATGTTTTAGAAATGTCTCGTGTTGTTCAGGGTGACCTTCACATCAGTGGCAAAAGACCCTTCCATTGTCAATCTTGGACGGGGTTATCCAGACATTCCTCCTCCTTCATATGTGAAAGAGGCTCTTGCCCAGGCTGCAATGGTAGACCGGCTGAACCAGTACACACGCAGCTTTGTATGTTCTGTCTATACATCATAATCATATAGTATGAGATTTACTACTATCTCTTTTTTGCAGTAGTACCTGTTTTTAGGTACCATTAGGTAGTTGTTACTTATTCACTGACCAGTATTTTCTATAAATATTAGTGCTTATTCTACTGTAAAATATTGGTGTAGCTCTAGCTAAATTATGCACACAGAATGTATACAATGTAAGTGCCTACTTATTAGGTACTCTGCTATTAAAGCATATGGCACCCGCAGCCGCTGTCTCGCCACTCGGGTGCTCCATATGAGACTTTACATGGTTTCACGATCTGGTCCCAAGATGAGCATGGCACGTGTGTGACTGGCGCACCGGGTGACTGTCTCTCTGCTGTGTCACCACGCCCTCAGCCTCTGGACTGACCCTGCGTTTCTACAGGTCTGTGTCCAGGTATGTTGTCATTTCGACAGATGCTTCCAGTACGCACTGGGGGGCCGTGTGTGTTGCCATTTTAACTGCCTGGAGCTGTTGACAGTGTATCTCGCACTGCACCATTTTTTTACCAGTGCTAGATGGGAAGCTCGTGCTGGTCGGGAATAACAGCATGGTAACAGTGGCGTAAATCAACCACACATTCATACGAGGTGAAATCAATGCATCCCATTCTTCCCGGCCGTGCTCGACCGTGCAGACGATGTGCTCTCATGGCAGTTCCGCCTGGGAAAATGGAGACTCCACCCCGGGCACTGGCTACACAGCTGGCCCAGGGGCATGCGTAATACGCAGTTCTCCAGTGAGCCTACTCGCACAGATACTGTGTAAAGTAAGGGAGGATGAACAGGTCTGTGTATTGCACCTCTCTGACTCAATCGGACCTGTATTTCAGCTCTCTTCTCATGATGGCCCCTCCCTGGCACATCCCCTGGACAAAACTTATTATCTGGGAAAGGCACCGTTTGACACCCGTGCCCAGATCTTTGGAACCGCACATGTGGTCCATAGATGGAGCACGGAAGACTTAGGTGACCTACCGATTATGTGGTTAACAGTGTCACTCAGGCTAGGGCACCCTCTACGAGGCATGCCTACGCCCTGAAGTGGAGTCTATTCGCTGTGTGGTATACTTTTCTCTGAGAAGGACCCCGAACATGCCAGATCAGTGTGATACTATCCTCCTTCAGTTGGCTGGAGCTAAGGCTGTCCCCTCTGCACTGAGGGGTTGGTGTTATCATCATACCCGCTCTGAGGACGCGGCGATGGCGGCACACTGGGAAAGCCTCGCCTCATCATCCAGTTCCCAGAGGTGCAAGACATGGATAATTAATTCTATTCTGTTCCCCCTCTCATACCCACTTGGAGATCTCTCTTAGAAGAGGTCTGCTCAATCCACTCAACTCAGTATCTCTAAGATTTCTGTCCAGGTAGACAGCTCTGCTGGTCGTGTTGGCATAGGTCAAATGTCCGGGTATCTAGAGGCATTTTTCAGACAGCAAAATGTGCCATCGTTTTGGGCCAGCCCATTCTCACGTTCTTCCTGAGACCCCGGCCCACCTAGGAGCCCTAAGTACCTACAGCGTTCGTTTTGGACTATGTAGTGAACCTGCAAGTGCTACCCACGGAGGAGGCAGACCCAGCCCCTTTTATTTCTGTGTCCATTCGCACTTTGCGTATTATATGCACCATACTCAGAACTTAGATCCTCTGAGCAGCTCTTTATCTATTATGGTGGTCTGCAGAAGGGAAGTGCCATATCCAAACAGAGGTTAGCCCACTGAGTAATGGATGCTATCTCCTCGCTTAGAGCCAGGGCGAGCCGTGTCTCCCAGAAGGGAGAGCGCACTCCACTCGGAGCACACATCCTCTTGGGCGTTAGCATGCAGCGCCTCTCTAACAGACATTGTAGAGCTGCAGGCTGGGCGACACCTAATTCATTTGCGAGATTGATATCCTAGAGTGAAGATGATTTCCTAATGTGTGCTGGTCAATGAGGAAATTCAGTTGGGTGTTGTAACATGCTCATATGTGTACTCCCCCTTCTCAGGGTTAGTCCATATCTCTTCATGCCACCAGGTCTCCCCATTTGGGCAGCAGGTGGCCTCCACAATGCCTCCCTATTGAGACTGTACATTTCCCAACGTACTGTCGTACTTTAAGTTCCTAGAAATTATTTAGGTGCATTTTTTATGACCCCCACAAAAATACAAATAAGCCTTAGATCTTAACAGGTAGTTAAATGTAAGTTAGGGCCAGGGGGCACATTGGAAGGCTACGTCTCTGGTGATGATGATGCGCTCACGCGGAGAGCTTGGCAAACCTCTCACCAGTGACGTGATAAAGTTCCATTGCTGTGGTGTTTTTCATAGATTTCCCCATACTGGAAGTTTCCACATAGCATTGAAGTTCTCCTCCCACCGAGGAACGAAACGGTTACTAAAGTAACCCTCATTCCCCGAGGGAGGGGAACGGAAATGCTATGTTCCTTCGCCACAACGATTAGCTGTTAGACGTAAAAGGTTCTTTCGGATAGAAAAGGATGTCTAGCGTGGTTTGTAATCGTAATTGATGATATTATACGCCATTTTTAATCATAGTGCAACATTTACAACTTTGTTGTTTCAAACACTTAATGCAATAATGGTATTGTTTATTGTTTGTTTATGTTAGTAAATGGATTGACTAATATGAAGTAATGGACCATTATTTTAAAGTTTAAGTCTCTCTCATATATTCATATTCAGCATACTATTGGCACACTGAGCAAAAATACAAATACTGAAATGAGTACTATTATCGAGTTAATACGAACTTGTACTGTATGTCATGAATAAGTAGTAATTTTACAAAAGACATACATTGTCTAAAGAAACACTAGTAACTCAAGAATAAACATTCATTGTCTGATTTATGATATGTATTAAGCATATGTGAAAGTACTTAATGGATAATTTATTGGTATCTAAAAGTAAGAACTAGTAGCCTGAAATTCAATAGTATTTACAGTTTGTAGAATACAAATAAAAATATCTGGCCATTTGAATTTTTTGTTGACATAATAATCAATTTTTGGTTTTCAGGGCCACCCGACACTGGTTAAAGCCCTGTCAAAAGTGTATGGAAAAGTCTATGATCGTCAGCTTGACCCTTTCAAAGAAATCCTGGTCACAGTAGGTGCATATGGATCTTTGTTCAGCGCTATGCAGGCTCTGGTTGAGGAGGGAGATGAGGTGAAAACATGTTTAGCACATATATGTAATGTTTTAACATAATTGCACTTATGGATTCTAAATTTCTTGTTTACTCCCTTTCAGGTTATTATTATAGAACCTTTTTTTGACTGCTATATACATATGGTGAAAATGGCAGGGGCCAAACCTGTTTTAATACCTTTGCGATTGGTAGGCAAGCTTTCTCTACTATAAAAATAACAGTGGTTAGCATATTTACATGAATCACAACACTTGATTGAACTGTTCTGCAGAAGTCGACTGCAACGACTGGCATACTATATAGTGCTGACTGGGTTCTGGACCAGGAAGAACTTGCTAGTAAATTCAACTCTAAAACCAAGGCTATCATTATCAACACTCCCAATAACCCTATTGGAAAGGTAAGGTCACACCAATTACATGTCCTGTCGCTCAAATAGTAGAAAATGGCTCTAACAATGTCAAGTAGGAATGATTCCTAGGAAAAGCAAGAACTGATAAAGTGTCAATTCAGTGTATGTCTCTATTGATAAAAGTATGTGCCAAATGTGTAAATGTCAAATTGTCAATCAAAAGCTCTTCTCAATTTTTAGATATTCAGTAGGAGCGAGTTGCAAACTATTGCAGATCTCTGCATCAAACATGACACTCTGTGCTTCAGTGATGAGGTTTATGAATGGCTGATCTATAAAGGTCATGAGCATGTAAAGATAGGTATGTGATATTTCTCCAGGGGTGTGTCTTTACATTTTGTATCAATGGATGTCATCTTATAATAATGTGATGATTCTGTGTTTTTGTTCCTGAATAGCAACCCTTCCTGGAATGTGGGAGAGAACCATCACTATCGGAAGTGCAGGGAAAACATTCAGCATGACTGGATGGAAGGTATTGGAACATCATCTTCTGTAGTTATCTTTATGTCAGGCATGGAATAGGAATAATTCACCCCAAATTAAAAGGTACAAAAAAGGGTATGTTGTGGAAACATTTTAAATAGTACTGCACATAAATAGTAGGATGTGTGCATTCTTAACTTAATTGTTTTATTTTCATATTGAAGTTTTATTTAAATGTATAAAAAAGGAACAATTTACATAAAATAACTAGTCATTTTAGTCACGGATAAATAAAATCATTTTACCCATTATCTTGCAGTCTGAGAAAGCACCATGGGCAGTATAGGAAGTGAAAATCACATCATTTATTTTCTGTAGGAGAAATTATTTTTAACTATACATTATAAAGCTTTACATTAGATAAACAACTACATGTATTTACTTTGAGTTACAAGTTAATTAATCAATGAGCTTTTTCTCATTCCTTTCAATTCATTTCTTTCATTTAATCTCATTTGGCTAAAAGCTAAATTCCTTGATAAAATTACACCAGCCAATAATCACATTTCAAACCACTTTATAAGTTGTATGTTTGTGCTTATTACATGATCTGTTGACATTTTTGGTTCTGAATGGTTGGAAGGTGTGCAAGAAATTTGATTACTCCATGGTCTGTTGAAATTCTGTATTCTGATTGATTGGGATGTGTTCAATAAAATAACTTAATGCACAATTAATTAAAAGTTAATTCGTAACTTTTTATTTAGTGGCTAATTCGTATGAATTCAAACGATGTAATTCATACAATTCAGTACTATTTGCTCATCGACCAATGACGGTTGTGTTTAGGGGTGGGGTTGGATTCCACGCCTCCTTTTTAAAATCGTACATTTTCGTACAACTGAACTTGTATGAATTCGTACGAATTAGCCACTAAACTGCCAAAACGTAAAATACTTACATTTTCTCGTGAGATCAGGCTGGGTAGTTTCTGTCAGTTTTGATCACAGTTTTAAATTATTGTGCCACCCTCAAATATTAGTAGTAATCATGATAACTCAGGCCATGTTCACGTGTACAATACATAGATATTCTTATAAACTGAGTTTTCCCCACTTTCGTTTTTTTTTTTTTTTTAATCTCGGTCCACCAAATTGTCCAATAATTATTCAAACTGTCCAATAATTATTTTGCTCCGTAAGATCACAGCTTCCTATACTACTAGAATGCTCGCTCACAAGTCCATTCTGCATGGTGTTCAAACCATTCACCCAGATCTCCTGAATGTCGGCAAAGGTTGATTATCTATTGATATGAGATCGGTTTCTTCACACTGTTCCTGATGGACAGTCAACATGATATGATTTTGGTGTTTCTGCTCTGCTTCTAACAATTCTTCCTCCCCTGTTTCTAACCAGACTCTCGCAAGAGCATTTGATGAAACTGCTCACCTTTTTCTTTGGTTTGCTTTGCAAGACCAGGGCATCACATACTTTGTGACCCTCATGTACCTTCTCCATTATATTCTCTTGCAAGTCAGCAGGAATAAAGAGTCTGTCAGCTTTCATCAATAATCCTTCTACAATCAACAAATCCTGATGGTATTGCCGGTATAACTGCAATGGTGGCGAAAGTGCTCTTTTATTGCTAGGCCATCGAATCTGTACCAAATTTCTCAGTTTTCTACAGGTCTCATCTTTTTCTTTTGCAGATTTAATCTATACTAGTCTCTGTTCAGTTGCAGGCATATTTTTACTATTTGACTAATGAATGCGCATACCTCCTCTTCCCCTTTTTTTGTCTTCATAAGTAGGAGCAGATTGTATTAGTGTCCTTACTCTTTCTGGAGATGGTCCAGTTCTCTATGAAACCTTTTTATCATGTTGTTCCAAAGACGAGATGTAGTCTGCATGTCATAGTATCCTCCAATCCTAAAAGCATCTGGCTCAGACATTTCTGGAAATATTCTGGTAAGGATGAATTCTAAAATGCAATTGTTAAGAACAGTCGCGTTTAAATGGTGTGATGAACATCATTCAGAATCCTGCTGCTGCATCCAGTTTTGTGAAGGCAGTAGCCCCTGCCAGCTTCACTAATGTTTTGTCTACTGCTGGAAGTAAATGTCTTTCCGAACATACATAGTCAAGTAAGTCAGATCAGAATTTATTCTCACTTTCCATTGGTTTTTGGCACTACAACCATCCCCGCATACCAGTCTGTTGGTTCTTTGATAGTTAAAACCTATTTCCTCCAGACACCACCAAGCCTGGAGCAACTCCACTGAACATAGACACTGACATGGCACTACAGAAGGCTTTTTGTTTATTTACTCTTAACACAATGTGTTTGCAGTACATTCCAGTGAATTCAAGCCCACGCACACACAACACACAGACGGCACCACAACAAGAGCATTTTACACTCTATTTACAGTACATTTCATCATACTCACACACCTTCATCTGTTAACATTAGGGTGTGGAATTGTCAGTAAGCTGTCAACAAATCAGGCTTCATTCCAGCATTTGCGTCACGATCTAATCTTCACATACTGGCTTTGACTGAGGCCTGAATTTGTCCCCACACTGTCATTCCAGCTGCTCTCTCTAAATACATTGCATTCACCCACACTCACTCCCGCCCACCTGGAAATATTGGAAATAGTCAAATTATTCTAACTTTACCAATAATTCTGGATTTAAATAGCATGGAGTCTCTAACACCTTGGCTAATTTCATATTCCGGTCAATTACTGTCCTCCTGGTCAGTTGGGAGCATTTACTGAAGAACTGGATTGGCTGCTGTCCTCATTCCCCGAGGATGACAGCCCAGTGACTTCAGGTGACTTTCATATCCACTTGGACAAACCTTATGTTACAGATTTTCATTCTCAATTCATTATTCAATCTCAACCAGTTTACCACCACAAGCACACATAAATCTGGCAATCAAGTTGATCTAATCACATTCACAGTTGCACAGTTCGGACCATTTCAGCATTACATTCGATTTACTTCTTCCCACAACCACACCCCACTCTCCCAACCAGTTTCTTTTAGGAACACTCACACTATGCTATCCGAACGTGCCCAGGCCTGTTTCCTGGTTCGTTTGAGAAGTGTGAGTGCTCTTAATCAGGCTCAGGCGTGTTTCAGTTGGCTTGGAAGAGGTGTGCCACAAGGTGGTTAACTTGGGCCTGAAACTGAAGATGAGATGTGACATTTTGGGAGTGTTTCATATGGATTTATTAATCATTCTTACTGTTCAATGAATGTAAACTGTCTTAGATTATTAAAGGCGCGAACCCTTCATTGCACGACAGCTGCACCTTCAGCAAACCTCCTAATTCCTGGAGCACAAGGACTTTACAATTGTTTATGAGTGTCAAAGGTGACTGATCTGTTCGGCGAAATATTTGACTACGTGTCACTACATCCCAAACAATTTAAACAATATAACTAAAAAAATCTCCACTGTGCTGAGCAAGAGTGCATCTTAAACTGAACAGCACATCATCGATGACGTAAGCATGCTAAGGCTCGAATGCAATGTGAAATGTAAACAACTTATGAAAAAAATCCCATAATGTAAATAAGTTGTCATTTAATAAGAATATGTCAATACCTCAATTTTGACAAAAATGTAAGATAGAACCCTATAATTCTAAGGTGACAAACTGTACATAGTGTGAGTATGCTCTTAGATGCAATCTGTGCTCTCTGTCCTCCACACACTTCTTCAGTTACATTTTCTCTTCCCTTACATACCTAGTTCTCACTACTTGATGTTAACAGCGCAAAAGAAATGCTATACTCCACTTTAACATCCTGCAGATGAGACCTGCCCTTTCTCCACCAGGCCATTGCTCTCTTCTCTTTCTAACCCCTTGCTCTAAGGGCAACAGAGAGAGCATGCCACAAATAAAAAGCCCCTGCTGACCTAAGCAACTATCAAGCCCACCTGCCATCATTTGCCTACCAACCCTATTCGGCCAAAACCCTTTACTACCTTAAAAAAATCAACAGCTCTTCAGACAGCCGCAAACTGTTTAGTATGTTTAATACTCTGCTCTGTCCTCCTTTACTAATCAGCTGACGATTTGTTCTCCTTTTAACACAAAAACACTCCACTTTCCCTCCAAATCCAACCAAAGTTTCCATCAAACAACCCCCTATGAAGAAACTTCACTCTCCTCCTAATCCTTCCTTACAGAGGATGAAGTATTCAAACTTTTCCTATCTGCACATCCCACAACCTGCCCTTTAGACCCAATTTCCTCACACATCCTGCAGGACATTTCCCCGGCCATGATGCCGGCCCTAACACACATTATTAACACTTTACTCCACAATGGCAACCCCCAATGGCAATTCCCAACCACTTTTAAGCAGACTTGGCTAACCCCTGTGCTAAAAAAGCCATCACTTGACACCTTAAAAGTTGAAAATTACAAACTGGTCTCTCTCCTTCCATTTATTGGCAAAACACCGGAAAGGGCTGTTTTCAACCAAATTTTCACATTAACCTGCTGTATGCAAAGCAATCAGGTTTCAAATGTGGACACTCCACTGAGACTGCACTACACTTGGTCACTAAAGCCCTGTGTATTGCCAAAGCAGGCTCTAAGTGAAGTTTATAAACTAATTTCGAGAGGATCACGTGCAAATGATTGCTCGCAGCTGGTCCCGCATTATCCAATTTATGATTCACCAATCAGATGAGTCCTAAGCCACTATATATACCCTAAGTTCCATATCACAGCCATCTTCGTTTTGAAGAACGCTCCGTTTCAGCCAGCTTCTGCGATCACCTTCCTCAAACTCCATCTTAACTCTCAAGACGCAGACGATTTAAGCCATTACAATGAAGCCGGACCCTCACCACTCTCCCAGCTGTTCACCCGCGGTAACGAACATCGTACTCTATAAGGGGAAGTCTCGCAAAAACAACTACTCTCTAGCAACGACTAAACATTCAGTACATCTTTGAAAGAGGAGACGTGCATGACTAGAATGTCGAACTCTCCTGTCGGCCTCCGCCTGTCCACAAATCCATGGCATCCTAGCAGTTTGAAATAGTTTGATTGCAAGCGTCCACGCAATCCAATCCAAAAACCTAGTCTATGGAAGGCCGTTGGGGCCAAAACGTCTGCAACTATGGAAGGCCGTTGGAGCCAAAACGTCTGCAACTATGGAAGGCCGTTGGGACCAAAACGTCTGCAACTATGGAAGGTTTATCAGTCAAGTGTCTAAAGACAAAAAAGGAAACAAACTTTCCGCTTGACTGCTATGAGTGGGAGAAGCACATTTCTGACAAATGGACTGATGTTTCACCATTTACTCTGTGTTAGAAATGGAGTAATGTTTCATCCATTAACCCCGCGTTAGATACATTTTGCTTTTAATCAAAATTCTATATCACTAAGGTGTTTAAAACTTCACTCCTCCAACACCTCACCTGCTCAGCCTTCAAGAGGTACTTCCAGGACAACTAGCCAATGTCCCCAGCTCTCCATCCATCTGCCATACTGCAGGGGAACAAAGGCCCACCTCTACAATCCTTGCACATTGTAACAACAAGCTGTTATACCATGCATTAACAAAGGCGCTTCCATTCACAGTTGCCAATGCCCCTATTAAGATGCCTCTCATGGATACCAGCTAAAACAATTCATTATGTCTGTTGTACATGTACCATGTTTAGTTTTATTTCTGATTTTCTCTTGTTTTTCAGAGACCCCGAGAGCTAGCTGCAGAAACTGACCCTCATCCAACCCATTACACTCCACATCCATTCTTAACACTTTCCTGTTATACAAAGGATACATTTCCACTTACACAGCCCACACCCTTGATTTCAAATTCTCACTAGCCTTTTTGATTGAGAGTTTCCGAATTAACATCATTTAAATCTACCCCACCACATCTGATCTAACTTTGCATGATAAAGAAATTCTTTCTTTATTAAGCAAGCAAACAGATCAAATGGCAAAGAACATTCTGTATATATTTTGATACCTCCCCACCCCCAACAAACACACATGATTCATACACACACACACACGCATTCCAAACCCCTTTTTTCTTACACTACAGGAGCACATTACCACCTTTCTTCCTTTTGACTTTTTCCCTCCAAACTTGAACTATCCCATAATTCTATTCACTCTCATTCACAACAGCTCTGACCCATTTAGAGGATGTCTGTAGTTTCAGTTGCTGCAGCAGCAACATTCTAAACGAGCTCATATACACTTACAATTCCTAATACCACTATCATCACGCTTCCCCGCACTAATACAGCAGTAAATGCTTCTGCGGGAGAGCACATTGCCTCCATACTGACCCATTACACCTCTGCAACTGCAGAGACGTTTCACTGAGCTAAACTCAACCACTGCACCACTGCTTCGTAGTGATGCTCTAGCTAAGCCCTTATTTGCTTTCATCTTTACATATCACTACCGTCAGTATTTAACATTCCTGCGGGAGCACTCTTAACGCTTCAATACCGAACACCACTACACATCTGCAACTGCAGAGGTGCTCCGCTGAGCCACACTCACCTATAACACCACTGCAACTGCAGTGACGCCCTAACTGAAACCGTATTCACTTTTATCTCTACACATCACTATTGGACGGTATTTAACATTCCTGTGAGAGCACCCATTACACTCCAATATTGACTACCACTGCACCTCAGCAACAGCAGAGACTCTATGCCGAGACTTATCCTCCCCCCGTAACACTGCCGCAGCAGTGATGCTCTGCCTGAGCTCACACACATCTCCATTTAGTCATTCACTACCGATACACTCCACAGCAGCTAAAGCGCCTCCGCGGAAGCGTACTTGCCTTCCAACATTGACTGCCACCGCACCTCTGCAACAGCAGAGACGCTCAGCTGAGCTTCATTTCCCCATTGCTCCACTGCCGCAGCAGTGACGCTCCGCTGAGCTCCATTTCCCCTCTGCATCACTGCCACAGCAGTGACGCTCTGCCTGAGCTCACACAAACTTCCATTTAACATACTGACACACTGTCCATCACAGCACTTCCGCAACTGCAGAGATGCAGCGCTTTTCTCAATTCTCCTCTCCACCACTGACTTCCATTGCACCTCTGCAACTGTAGAGATGCTCCACTCAGCTAAAGTCTTCTCTGCAACTGTAGAGATGCTACGTTTAGCTTAAATTCCCTTCTGCACCACCGACTTCCATTGCACCTCTGCAACTGTAGAGATGCTCCACTCAGCTAACATTCTTCTCTGCAACTGTAGAGATGCTACGCTTAGCTTAAATTCCCCTCTGCACCACTGACTTCCATTGCACCTCTGCAACTGTAGAGATGCTTTACTCAGTTAAAATTCTTCTCTGCACCTTTGCACCACCAATTTCCATGACACCTCTGCAAATGTAGAGATGCTACGCTTAGCTTAAATTTCCCTCTGCACCACCGACTTCCTTTGCAACTGTAGAGATGCTTCGCTTAGCTTAAATCGTATCGCACCTCTGTAGAAGCAGAGATGCTCCTCTGAGCTTATCCCGACATTCATCACAGTCATTTAAGAGTCTCTCTAGCAGAGATCATACATACTACATTCAAATTATTACATCTGTCTCACTCTCCCGTCTGGTCATGGCAGTCAAACACTGCTACGGGAGCACACATAGCATTCGCAACACTGGCTGCCAATACACCTCTTCAGTTGTAGGAGTCACTCTAACATAATCCTTTCACACTCTGCACCAATTCCATCCTTCCATCCAGTTTCCTCCTGCAAACACTCTCTAGGTACCACTTTCCATTCAGCAGCCGGTTATGGCTTCATTCTTCATTGCCTTTTGGGGGGTTCTTCAATACGCGGCTGCTGTCCTGAGCTTATTAAGGCATCTTGGGGAGTTCTCGAGATCTACTTGAGCTCAAACTCTCCTCTCGCCTTGAGAACGGGAGGGAGCCCTGGGCTCGAGGATCTTATGAGCTCATGGCTCTCTCCCGGGACAGCATGCCAAACAAGCTTTATAATCAATCATCAGCTAAGTGTGAACTCTTGAAGTGAAGTTTATTTATAAACTAATTTCGAGAGGATCACGTGCAGATGATTGCTCGCAGCTGGTCCCACATTATCCAATTTATGATTCACCAATCAGATGAGTCCTAAGCCACTATATATACCCTAAGTTCCATATCACAGCCATCTTCGTTTTGAAGAATCCTTCCTAGATGGGTGGCACGGTGGCCCAGTGGTTAGCACTGTTGCCTCACAGCAAGAACATCACTGGTTCTAGTCCTTACCAAGCCAGCTGATGTTTCTGTGTGGAGTTTGCACGTTCTCCCCGTGCTCACGTGGGTTTCCCCCGGGTTCTCCGGTTTTCTCCCACCGTCCAAAAACATGCAACTTAATGGACTCAAATAAAGTTAATGGACTAATACAAATCGGCACCATAGACATGCTCTTAGTTAGTAGTTATCTTTTCATAGCGATCACTATCTATTCATTAGCTACTTGCAGGGGAGTTCTCGAGATCTACCTGAGCTCAAACTCTCCTCTCGCCTTGCGAACGGGAGGGAGCCCTGGGCTCGAGGATCTTATGAGCTCAGGGCTCTCTCCCGGGACAGGATGCCAAACAAGCTTTATAATCAATCATCAGCTAAGTGTGAACTCTTGAAATCATTTATTCTGCTTTTACTGGACCTGTCTGCTGACTTAATTTTTACTGTCCACCCTCTCATTATTCAGAATGCTGCAGCTTGTCTGGGCATGAATGAGCCCAAGAGAGCCCATATACTGTAACATCTCTTTATCTCTCTGCATTGGTTACCACTCAAAATTCAAATCATAGATGCTTGCTTATAGAACAGCCACTGGTCCTTGTCATTTTAAGGCTGGACTATTCCCACATAGCAAAATATCTCTGGCCCAGTTCTAGCCCACACAGTCAGCTTTTGCTTGGCCCACATGCTGCAGTGAATTACGATACATGACTGGACCAAGTCTAGCTTCCAGACAAGGGCCAAACATGGACCGTATCTGGGCCAAGACTGGGCCAAGTTAATAACCCATAACTGGGCCTGAACTGGGCCAGATATGTTGGTGTGTCACAACTGCAAGGAAATTGATAAACCCATGAATCATTGCGCTTTAAGCGTGCTCTGGGTGTGCTTTTTCTCGAAGCTACCTGATTGGTAGAATTTTATATCTATATTTGAAAGTAATAAAAATGTATTTTAAATATGGGTCAAAAAAAGACTAAACTCACGTGGCCAAAATATAAATGTACTAACATCTGGGCCAAATATTACATTTTACATCTGGCCCAAGTATTATGTGCCGCCTTAAAGATGGTGCCACCTCTGCCAAACCAGGGCCATGTTTGGCCCACATGCTGCCAGTGCCAGATGAATGCTTCTGTGCCATATTTCTGGCAAATCTGGGCCAGAATTCTTTGCTACCAGGGTTGCAATTACCTTCTAGCTGGACTCCCGTCTCACACTCTTAAACTTCTACAGATGATCCAGAATGCTGCAGCTCATCTAGTCTTCAATGAGTCCATGAGAGCCCATGTACCGTAACACCTCTGTTTATCTCTCTGCATTGGTTACTGGTCGAAGCTTGAATAAAGTTAAAATCACTGATGCTTGCTTACAGAAAAGCCAGTGACCTGCACCCTCTTACCTCCACCTGCTCCTAAAGGTCTACTGAGAGGCTATAAATCACTTTCCAAAATGTTTTCATTTAATGTTCCAAGCTGGTGGAATGCTCTTCTTATTTCCACATGAACTGCATATATAACATTGTGTTTTCCAATGCAATATTTATTCAAGGCTTCTTTTAACTCTTTTTAGACTGATTTTCAATGCTTAAGTCTAACATGCTCAGTATGTTGTCCGCTTTGTCTCCTCTAGGGTAGACAAGCGCATTTATCTTGTATTTACTATACTTGCTGTTCAACCCAGCTGACATCCTGAATCTTTCCATTCTGTGTATCCAGTTGGGCCAGGACAAGAAATCTATGAAGTTGAAGTTTTCTGGAGGTTTTATTAAGAACAAGGACTCCATCTTCTTTACTTTTAGCTGCTAGCTAGCTGCTTTCCCCCTCCCCGCTTGACACTGCCTTCTAGCATTAACTGACACATGATTTTCCATTTTCGAAACCATTTAATTTGTATGGATGCATGGTATGCATGTTCATATTAATGATGAGGTGGACAGATGCATTGTTCAAACTAGGTGTATCCTTTATCATTTGTAACACCTCCTGTTTCCCTCTCTCTATGCCCCCCCCCTCCCCCCCATCCCCATCCAATGTTGTTTAATTATCCAATGATTTTAAAGTCAATTCTAAGGTTCATTTCGTTTTTTGTCTTTTATTTTGTTAATGCTAATCAATTGATTCATGACAAAGAAATCGAAAAGAACTGAGAATATGTCATTTAGAACAATGTCCAGCCAAAACAAAGTTCACTTTGAGTTTTCTTTGGCAGTTTGAAACGTAATGGGGTAGTTTTTTTTTTGGCTCCTAAACATCTGAACATCCATTAGTCTGTGATGATAACGCAGTTGGTTGGTGTGTTCTGGAACCCCACCTTTTTTAATGCCCTTCGTTTCCACACAGTTCAGACGAATCAGACAGTAGGAAAACATCCAGCACAACAACACGAAGTCAGCAACATGCATAAACTGTAGTGTCACGTAGCAGAGGTGGTATAGATGTATTATCATTCGCAGAGAGATTTTAAAGACTCTGGATCACATACCAGATGAGAAGCCCACCTCATCGCACCACGTTCTTTTGGTGTCTGAACGTGACAAATAAAAAGCAACGTGGTGGGGCGTGCTATGGTGGCTCTTCTCGTGTGAGGCTGGAAAAGCTTGTTTGCCTTATGAAATTGTTCTTCTCTCACAGTCGTTGTTGTTGTGTGTGTTGTTGTTGGGTGTCATTCAAGTGTCGTGATACGTTTACAACCCTGCTTCCTGCAGCACAGGGGTGTTGGAATATCAAAAACAGTAGCGTTACTTAGCCTTTTTGAACTTCCATTTGGCTTTAAACTGAAGGCCAACAAAGAACTTTGTTTAAAATTTGCAAGAAAAGGCACAGTCTTCATTTACTCTCAAGTCATCATGTACTTTCCCCTACTTTTTCTAAACCTACTTGAGATTTTTTCAGTTGTTGTTGTAAATCAGTAGTATTTATTTTCATACAATAGATTTCAATGGATTTCAACATTCTTCAAAATATCTTTTGAGTTCAACTGAACAAATGCAAAAAAAAAAGGGTTAAAAAAGATTTTAGGCACTTGAGCGGGAGTATACTATCGTTACTTCATATTATTGACATTGTAAACTATTGTATTTTTTCGTTTTGCATCTTGAAACATGATTATGCATAAATGCTTAAACCCTTTCTTTCTTTATATTTTTCTCCACTTGGCAAAGAAATGGCAAATGTATGATGGCAAATAAAAGAATGTATAATGGCAAATAAACAACAGCATTTTAAAACCATTTTTAAATATAATTTTCAAATAAATAAATAAATTAAATTAAATTAAATTAAATTAAATTAAATTAAATTAAATTAAATTAAATTAAATTAAA
>CAIGQQ010036459.1:3421188-3447437 GCA_903798035.1 Danio albolineatus | reverse complement strand
GTTATTGTGGAGGTGATAGCAGTAGCTGGCTGAAACGGAGCGTTTTTTCAAAACGAAGATGAGGAAGGAAGTTTAGGCTGGATATTTATGTTAAATTTGGAATGATCCGATAGGCTAGTAAGTTATTAGCAGTGTTGGGAGTAACGCGTTATAAAAGTAATGTATTACAGTAATGTATTACATTTTCCTGTAACGCAGTAGTGTAAGGCATTACTAATGCATTTTCAGTAATATTTTACTCGGTACATGTTCAGTAACGCGTGCGTTACAACAAACTTTTCGCCCGCAAGAGATTAACAAATAAAAATAGCGGAGTTATATTTCCTGTTCGTGGTTGGTGAATATACGCGCGGCGTGTTCATTCATCTCCCTCTGGATATTGGAACTTTTTACTTTGAACGTGGAATGATTCCAGCTTCTAAACTCGAGGTCCGAGGCTCAGCCCGGTGCGCAGTAATGTTAAGCCCTAACACACAGCGGAAAAGCGGCAAATTGATTCGCGAGATGGACGTAAGTGCATATGGTGTTATTTTTACTGACAAACATATTCATGTAATATGAGCGAGCGAACGCGCGCCGGTTTCTCCTCGCGTGCACTCAAAACACGGCTGCTCACGTGCGGATGATGTGCTCTCGCTCCGTTAGATGATGCAGACTCACAATTTGTGACTTGTGTTACCTCTTCTTTTTGTGCTTTTGCTCTAAATATTATATTATCTTATACTATACAGATATTTCTACACTTTTTACCTACAGGTTGAGGTAAATTCTGAAATAAATTTTTTGGCTAGTATAATTTTTAACTTGTTAATAAATGCTTCAGCATACAGTAGTAGGAATAGTGAACTGATAAAATGAAATACAAAGTGGAGTTTTACTACAGTAAAGTGTGGTGAATTGTAGAATAATATACACTAATATTGTAAGAAAAAAACTACAGCACTGGGTAATTTGTTTATATTTCACTTGTTGTGTTACCATAGCAACTATAGTATTACCACAACAGATTCATTGAAGTACTTTACTATAGTAATGTTCAAAACACTGTACATGCCAATAGATGTGTTCAGGGGCCCTGTGGAACAGCTTTTCCTCAAAATGAAGAGGACAACAGGGAAAATGTTCATTAGTAACATTTCTGCTTGCGTTAATTATATATATATTTTAATTGTTTTTATTTGATTAGTATGGTGCACCTTTTTTTAAAATAAAATGTATTCTTTGTACTCAACATCTATTCTCTGTGTCTTTAATTGTTGGAAACTAGAAATATCTCATCATATAACACACAGCCAAAAATGTTTTGGTTTATTATTATATAAAAAATGTATATGTAAATCTATTTTAGTATTTTGGTTATTAATAATAGTGGACCAATATAAATCATATCAAAAAGCACAAAAGGAAGAAGGAACACAAGACACACATTGTGAGTCTGCATATAATCTCACTGAGCGAGCAGTGTACTGAGAGCACGCAAGAACGTGTGCGTGAGCAGTGCATATTTGAGAGAGCGTGAGGAAATTTATGGGCGAGCAGCGTATATTTGAGAGCTCGTAAGTAGTTTTGTCCACAAACAGGAAATCGGTGCACGGGCATTATATTGAGAAAGCTACTGTATGTTCATCACGCTCACTTTGTGCAGGACAGTTTTGTGTTGTGAGCCACTTAAATTTAAAGTGAATAAAAAAATGGCAACAATAAGAAAAAAAATCTGCATCTTGTCATGGCATTGGAGTTTACATATAGGCCTGTAGTGTCTAATTTGAATATAGTCAAGCTATTCAGAGATATTTGCCAGATGATCACTTTACCTCTACCATACTTTTAACAGACTTAGATCATTTGTGATTCTGGCTTCCATGCTTTCTTGTATTGTCTTGAGCCTTCACATTTCCAATTATTTACTATATTGTTAGTAGCCTGGATAGGTCACAGTCATTCTGCTACATCATAGAACTTTCTACTGGATGTAAAATGCTCTGCAGTACATTTTGTCATTTTAGAATGTTCAGTTCTAATTATGGAGTTATTTTGGTGAAAGTAACTAAAAAAGTAATATGTAGTCATGTAACATATTACAATTTTGAGACAGTAATATTGTAAGGTAAGGGATTACATTTAAATAACAGTAACAAGTAATCTGTAATGTATTACAGCTTTGAAGTAACTTGCACAACACTGGTTATTAGTGATTGTAATCACATGTGGTCAATCCTATCACGTGCTCCTCTCGAAATTAGTTTGTTAAACTTCACTTTTTTCCGTTGTGATAAATTCATTCATTCATTTTCTTGTCGGCTTAGTCCCTTTATTAATCCGGGGTCGCCACAGCGGAATCAACCACCAACTTATCCAGCAAATTTTTTACGCAGCGGATGCCCTTCCAGCCGCAACCCATCTCTGGGAAACATCCATACACACACTTTCCCACTCATACACTACGGACAATTTAGCCTACCCAATTCACCTATACATGTCTTTGGACTTGTGGGGGAAACCGGAGCACCCTGAGGAAACCCACGCAACCACAGGGAGAACATGCAAACTCCACACAGAAATGCCAACTGACCCAGCCGGGGCTCGAACCAGTGACCTTCTTGCTGTGAGGCGAACGTTCTACTCACTACGCCACCGTGGCACCTGTTGTGATAATATATCAGTTAGTGACAGAATAAAATTAGTTTTTAGTCAATTTTGACAGCTTTTGAGGCCCAACTCTTTCTACTTTGCTGTAGGCCTATACTGAAAGGCTGAATACATTAAAGCCTACCTAATCACTGTAATAAAAGTATAGCATTATTTGAAACATTTTAAATGTTTTCATTACATTTTGGGCATGAAATCCAAGCTGAATCCACCCTACAGATGGGATCAGTTTAATCCAGATTTTTTGGATGATCCCAATCCTACAAAAAAAGGTCGGAACAACCTGGATCAAAACCAAGATTGGATTACGTGATCTAATCCAATTATGTAATCTGCTTTTTTCTTTTGAAAAACCCATTTTCAAGATTTGATCCAATCCCTTATCCAAAATCCTAGTGGATTACTTTTGAAAAAGCAGGCCCAGAGCCTTAAATGGAACCAACAGACGTAGCCCAATGGCTTAGCAAAGAACAACAGGTAGGCAAAATACGGTGGCCACAAGCAGCCATTGTTTGTTTTAATGGTAAGAAACAGAAACACTGCAATCAATAAACATTTAACAATTTTTAGGTTGTTCTAATTCTGCTTTGATATTGTTTTGTTGTTATTGTTCATTAGATGTGACATGCTTCATATAGGCGTCAAATAAGAAGGATTTTTTTTACATCATCAGTAAACATTAAGTTTGTGATCATTTACTTAAAAAAATAAAACTTTCAAAATTATTTTATTTGGTTGATTTGATTCAAAAATCACAACTGAATCCACCCTTCTGATTGGATCAGGAAAATCCTGTTTTTTATTATTGTTATTTATTTATTTATTTATTTATTATAATATTAAATAGGTTCCAATTTGAAAGTTTTGAATAACACAAAGGGCAAGTTTGATCCAAATCAAATAAAAAATTGGATTACATGATCTGATCTTTATTTAAAATCCCTCTGTTACTTTTGAAAAACCCATTTCCAAGATGTGATCCAATCCGTGATCCAAAATCCCACTGGATTACTTTTAAAAACCTGGGCCCAGAAGATTCCAGCTCCATCCATCTACTTTAAAACAAGTCATCTACAAAGGGAGGTCATTCAATATGACCACAATTCTGTCTGTAGCCTAAGTGGATGCCCATCACCTCCATCTAAACTATCATTTAGGAAGGACCCACATCACACACATCACCTCTAGGCAGTGGCCAGATTAGAAGTATCTGGGGCAAATTTACACGTGTCTACAATCAGATAAAAATTTAATAACCATGACATACAACACTTTCACCTGTAACTCGTTTACGAGTACGTTAAGACCATATCATATCAACATGATCCAACACTTTGTTTGGGAACCTGTTGTATATGACTTGATGCTTGTATTTTGCCCTCTTGTGGATTTTAATGACACTGCAGGAAGTAGAAGAGTTTTTTCCCCTTTTCAAACTGTCATTGATTTTCTTTAAACAATGCTTGAACAACAACAACAGAAAGTCATTAATACTTTTTTTATTACACAAAAGACTAAGATAACAATAACTGTACATTTACAATCTTTCCATCCTCCTTAATAATAATAATACAACATATATAAATAAAATAACAAAAAATAACAGATAAAATAAATGATAAAGAAAATTAAATAGCAGGGGAGTTGAAGTTCTCAAAATATGAAACCAAAATCCTCTAATAATAATTATAAATATCTTGTTTTTTTTTACTTTTCATCTCTCTTAATGTCTTCAACTATATCACAAATTCTTCTTTAAACACCATTAGTCTTGGGGCAATTTTGAAAAGATTACATTCATGAATATACAATTTTAATAATATCAACAAATGATTCATTGTATAAGATATGTTTTATCCTTAAGTATTAAGCCAGACTAAAGAGTTTTACAGACATTTTCTGTTATATCCAAACTAATACTTTTTCCCAAAATGTTTGTACGAAATTATTGGAAAAACAGTGTTGTTGTTTTATATTGAATTTTAATCTTAGAAAATATTTTACAGGATAAATGATTCATAATTTGAACATGATTGAACTTACATTTAGGATTAACAGGATATGACTTTCCCCCCTAATATCATACACATTCTTATGATAATGAGACAAAATATAAGCTCTCTTAACAGGTCCTGTAAAACAACATTGTGTTAGACAATCTCTTAAACAAATTATTTAACCATTTTCTATCTGTAAAATGAACGTTTTCTCTTTTGAGATCAATTGTTTTTGGAATTATCGTTGAATGTTTGATTTGTTCCTTCACTAAGTTAACCATTTGCAAAGGTATTTTCTTAATAAATTTATCATATCTTTTAGGGGAACAAAGTATTTGGTATTTTCTACAGAAGCATTGTTGTGACTATCCTTAATCAAACTTCCACATTAGTCACATCTTGGGTCTGCTGAGGGGTTTGGACTTCCTTACAAATAGTACATGGAACGACAAGTCGTCATTTGTTGCTGTTTATTGTAGAGTTCATTTAAACACGAAACTGATATTAAATAAACAAAATTAAACAACTTTGGCCACCAAACACACTGCAGGTAAGGTCTAAAAGCCTTGTGGTCCCAGGCAGCATGCCCTTCTCCAGTTGGCCACATCCTTTTAAGCTTCCTCTGGCCTGCAGGAGGTGCAATTCTCCAAAATGAAAGAAATCATAATTAACAACATACTGTAGACCTTTAGGTAATGTAAACAAATGGTTCCTACAAGCATCATAACTCAACTTATTTCCTAAATGATCCATAACGTGCTATTGACCATATGCCTTTCTTCCACCATTCATTAATAAACAAAGATTTTCTTTTCACCAAAATACACCCGTTATTCCAACATATTATGTTTATAAAATTATGTTAATATGACAATTTCCAATATATAGTACATGTTGATGGAAAGAACAAAGTTTATGGGGTGTTTAGACAATTCGAAATTATTTTGTAACAGAAAACTAATACCACAACATCTCTAAAATATAGCTGTAGGAATCTCAAACCAAAATGAAGATTCATTTTTAATCTTTAAATCAAAGTCAATTGTTTTAAGACCTCCCTCCCTCATAATCTTTAATCATATCACTCTCGAGTATGTAGTGGTTTTTTAAAATTTCCAAATAAAATCAAAGTTTAACTTTTTTTGTTGCTTTTATCTTAAGAAAAACATGGATAACAGATTGTTATGTCTCTCTGTAACCATTCATTCATTCAGTTTTTTTCTTTTTAGCTTAGTCCCTTTATTAATCAGGGGTCGCCACAGCGGAATGAACCGTCAACGTATTCATGTTTTACACAGCAGATGTCCTTCCAGCCCTAACCCAACATTGGGAAACGCCAATACACTCTTGCAATCACACACATACACTACGGCCAATTTAGCTTATTCAATTACCTTATACTGCATCTCTTTGGACTGGAAAACTGGAGCACCCAGAGGAAACCCACACGAACACGGGGAGAACATGCAAACTCCACACAGAAATGCCAACTGACCCAGCTGGGGCTCGAACCAGTGACCTTTTTGCAGTGAGGCGATCGTGCTACCCACCGCACCACCGTGACGCTCTCTCTGTAACCAGTTGGTCATTATTAATTTACATATTTCTACATTTTTGTCAATATCTAAAATTCCTGTTTTTTTTTAGATGGCTTAATACCTAAATCTTTAAATTATTTTTTTTACTGGAATATTGCACAGTGATGTACCTGATATATTTTCCGTTTTAATCAAAATAGATAACATAACTTTAACCATGATAAAAAGTAACGATGAACAACCACATCCTTGTCTAATGCCTCTTTTTACTGGGAAACGTGGGCATACCTTGTGTAAGAGATACAGAGCTTTTTACATCTTTATAAGTCATTCTAACAATGTTCATCAATTTGGTACCAAAACCAAAATGATTAAGAGTCTGAAAAATAAATGAATGTCAAACACTTTGTAAAAATCCAAAAATAAAACAAATCAATCTTCTTTAATTAGATGTCCATATTCAATCAAATCTAGGATTAGCCTAATATTACTGTGGATTGAAAAAAAAACTGGCTGTCTCAATAATGATTTGTGATATTCCAGTTTATAGTCTAAAAGCCAACATTTTAGCAAATATCTGGATTTAAAAGTATTATGGGGCATAAATTGTCTAACAATCTCATCTTTATTTGGTTTTAGTAACAATTACTAGACCTTGTTTCATTCATGCATTAATTTTCTTTTCGGCTTAGTCCCTTTATTAATCTTGGGTTGCCACAGCGGAATGAGCCACAAACTTTTCCAGCACATGTTTTGCGCAGCGCACTCTTCAGCTGCAACCCATCAATGGGAAACATCCATACACTCATTCACACACATACACTATGGACAATTTAGCCTACCCAATTCACCTAAACCACATGTCTTTTGGACTTGGAGCACTTGGACTTGGGGACAAACAAAACACCTAAAGGAAATCCACACAAACACAGGGAGAACTCCACACAAAGATGCCAACTGACCCAGCCGAGGCTCGAACCAGCAACCTTCTTACTGTGTGCCACCGTGACGCCCAAGAGCTCGTAAAGATCGTTCTTTTATATACATTTCTGGAAAGCTTCAAACAAGTTGAATACACTATCTTGAAGTATTCACAAGTTGAAAACAATACCTTATTTGTTTTTGTGACAGAGCTTCTACAGTGCAACAGAATTACAGAGACAGGACAAAAAACAGATAATAAATATATTCAAAAAATAGAATTAAGTGTTAAATGCAAATATACAAATTGACAAGTGTATGTACAGGTGTATTAAGATGTTGTAGGGATATTATCTTTTATAACCTGAACAAAGAATTAGAAATACTAGTGGGAAAATAAAGATGTATATAATTTAGGGTAGAATTTAATAAAGCATTGCATGCAGCTCACCTTGCAACTGCACCTTGTCTGCAGCCTGACCCCTCTCTATTTTTCCAAATGCCTGACAGTATCATTAGTCAACCACAAGATGGCGTCATTCGACTTAAAAATATTCAGTATTGGTGTGAGAAATGTGGCATAAAACGGTATCTTACAGAACAATGAAATTTGACCTACTTTTTGTATTATTTAATGTCCATTACGTCCATTCGATGTTAACGTGATGGTTCGTTCAAAAAAAAAAAAAAAAAAGAATTATGTCATTTAGCCAATCTTTACTTAGGCTATTACAAACCTGTTTGAGTTCCTTCTGTTAAACACAAAAGAAGATATTTAGAAAGAAATAAATAAACTGGTAGTGTTTGTTTTTCCTACTATAGACGTCAAACACCACCAGTTTCCGACATTCTTAAGTTTCAAGTACTCTGTAAAAATGTTGCCACAATATTGTGCAAAGTATTTGAACAATAAGCTCATAATACGTTGAAAAGCAAGAAATAAATCTGGATTACTCTAAAATTGAAGCATTTTCTTTTTTAATTCCTATTCTTTAAAGTGACTTAAACTTTTATCAGTGACACCCTAATTCTCTCCTGCTCGAACACTTCTTTCTGCAGATAAAAAGATTCTCTGAAGCAGCACAAAGTGAAGGGGTGGAGCCTCTCCTCTCAACCTATTTCCCAGCTTCCCTTTCCTCTTCCTGTCTGTAAATCTGTCCCATGTCCTGACTATTCCCAAGAGAGCCTGTAACCTACTATTACTGTGACAGTTTTTCAAGATAACATCTGGTCACTGACTGTCAAAACACAAGAATCCCATTTACACTGCTGCTGAGGGTCTCACTCCAGTTTGACAATATGTCATTTAAACCTGAAAAACTTAGCATTAGATATTCCTTGTGACACAGAATGAACATTTAAAGCTGCAGTATGTCCTCATTTTTATTTATTTATATAATCTACATTTTATTAGGCAAGGCAAGTTTATTTATATAGCATATTTCATACACAATGGTAATTCAAAGTGCTTTACATAAACGGGAATAAAAGAGGCAAGTATAAGAACATACAGTAACAAAGAATAAAAATAGAATAAAATGTGTTCAAACGGGCTTTAAAAGAATGGGAAAAGAAAAGAAAGACATAAGGGTGCGACTTGTCGTGAAGGCACAACTAAACAGATGTGTTTTAAGTCTTGAATGTGCCTAATGTTGGAGCACATCTGATCGTTTCTGGAAGCTGATTCCAGCAAAGGGGGGCGTACTAGCTGAACGTGGATTCACCATATGCTTTAAATGAACTGTTGGAATTTCTAATTTACGTGGTCCTAATGGTCTGCATTATCAGTAAGGTTTGTACTCAGTGAGCATATTGGTAATGTACAGTGGGTGACATTTTAAAATGAGCATTACTGCTGCAAGTCGTGCCGAATGTGTTTTTTGGTTATAACTGTAATTTGCAACTATGCCGCGAGGGGGCACAAAAGGACGGGATGCGAACGGACAGAAATACACAGCAGCTGTAACTCTGCTACTTGTAAATAAAGATGAAATAATGAGACAAAGCATTATAACTCCTTCATTAATCATTAAAAACTTGTTAACAAGCTTTATTATCAACGTGTATTGAGGTCCTAGGCCATTTAGTTATTTATAGACTAGTAACAATACTTTTAAATCTATTTTGAATGCAACTGGGAGCCGGTGTAAAGACCCGAAGAGTGATGTGCTCTGATTTTCTGGTTCTGGTCAGAATCCTGGACGCAGCGTTCTGGATGAGATGCAACTGTCTGACTGTCTTTTTGGAAAGGCCAGTAAGGAGTCCATTAGAGTAATCCATCCTGCTGCCGATAAAAGCATGAACAAGTTTACAAACTCGAATCTTCTCACCTCTGCCTGGTTCATGCAGCTTGTAAAATGTTTTCTAATCCAAGAGGTTGGCCTATTGGTGTTTGCAGGAAATATGAGCTTGCCACTATGTGTCTTTGTTTCATTACATTATATATAGCCTTATAGTAGACTACATCACATGCAAGGTAACAAAGCTTTCTTCAAAACATCTTGTGTGTTCAACAGAAGAAAGAAATCCATACAGGTTTGGAACCAGTTGAGTGTTAATAAATAGTGAGTTATTTTTCATATTTGGGTGATCTATCCCTTTAACAGGTTTAGAATAAATTAGCAATATTATTTGCATAGTTTCGATGTGAGATAAGCAATTCCCTTGGAATTACAAGGTTCCCTCTGCGTTCGGAATGATTTTAAGATATCTAGCTTCAAAGTTTTTGCTTTCCATATAGCAAACAGTGCGTGTGTAACTTGTTTTTTTTTTAATAAAAAGTCTTAGAATAACTTGTAAATAAGTTGTAAATTAATAAGAATATGTCAATAACTCAATTTTGTCAAAAATGTCAGATACCTTATAATTCTAGGTGAAAAAATTGTTATATTTAATCACCACTTGCAGCAGTTTTTTTTTTTAATCACAAAATGTTTGAAATATTTGGCTGAAAATATTCTACAATGTTTCATGCATCAAATGACCTCAGTGGATGCCTTATTGTTGATACTGTAGGGAGGAAGCTGTTTGAACATTACCTCAAACTTGCAAACACAGAGGAGTTTCGAAAGTTCACAAAAAAGGAAACCCTCATTACTCATGAAGTGACTCTCATACACACCCAGACTAGACCAGTCAGACCCGAAGAGCGATACACCTTTGCTCATTCAGGTAAAGTGACTCAAACATCAAAACTCAACTTGTGTTTTTTTTTTTTTTTAACTGAATTTGTCACATTCCATTAATTAGCAAAATTTCCTGACCGAGTTGCATTTTGTGACGCAAAATACATGGTAACATTGAGTAATGTATCTAGACTATCAGGTTTGACCAGACAAGTTCATATGGCAAGTCATTTTAACATTAAAAAGCAGTACCCTTTTTCATGATACCATGGTGCTTGTTCTTCAGGTACAAAGATTTTTTTAGTTTGAGTAATAGCAGCAGCAGCATGGTTTTATGGGACATTCCGGTATTTAAACAAAAGAGAGAAAAAAGTACCTACTAGGAAGACAATAATATTTACTAGTAATAACTACAAAGGCAGTTGTGTCAATGGGCGGCACAGTGGGTAGCGTAGTCACCTCACATCAAGAAGGACGCTGGTCCGAGCCGCAGCTGGGTTGGCATTTCTATGTGGAGTTTGCATGTTCTCCCCGTGTTTCGCGTGGGTTTCCTCAGAGTGCTCCGGTTTTTCCATCAAGTCCAAAGACATTGCAGTATTTACACCTCATAAAATTAGATGTGATGAAACACCAACATGGTGCGGTGAAATATCAGCTTTGAATGGCCCTTGGAGTAAGTAAGTTGTGTAGTACCTAATAAAGAATAACTTACATCTGATCTGTATTTACATTTAGCAGACACATTTGTCCAAAATGACTTATAAATGAGACATTCAGCAAATCAACAAGAGGAGGTAATATACACAAATACATACAAAAGTGCTAATTATACAAAGGAACAGTATAATCAAGTGTTAGAGAAGGGGAGTCTAGAGAGAAGGGTGTTTCTACAGATGGTTTGTCAAGCCCACTCACCTGCATAAAGTACACCCATAAATGCACAATTATTGTAGAGATATGGAGGGACTGTAAAAAAGTGTTTGGTTGTGTACACCATGATTTTAAACAAAATTCACTTTAATGTGTGACATGACTAAAAGGGGTCATAAACAAACATTTTCTCCATTCAAATGAGTAGCGGCTTGGACGCGGAAACAGTATTCCATACGTCACCACTTAACAAGCGGATATTCAACTGTTACGAGTATCAAGTAAGCACTAGGATCTACAACACTATTATATAATGATATATAAAACATATATACATAATACGAGTCATAACTGGGAGACATACAGGTCAAAACTCAATAGTTACCATCCCAGTGACAATAGCACAAAACCTAAATTTAATGAACAGGTTCCATCTATTGAATAGGTACTAAAATGCAATGAGTAAAAAAAACAAACAAACAGTAATTGTGTCTATTGAATAGGATCTACTTGGAGTACTAGTTTCTTAAATACTACTAGTGTGAAAGAGTACCAGTACATTTGTTATCAGTACTTTAAAAATAAGCACTAAACAGGAAATTATCAGTATCTAAAACAGTATTAGTAGCACTAGAATAAATTAAAGGTGCAGTAGGTGATCTGCCTGAACGCTAGCATTAGCAAGTTTTTCATCCCTCCCCTGCCATCCAAAGCCATGCCTCCTTAAGTCATGAACGTACACTGAATAGATATAACACAGCAGTGTCTATGAGAGACACTGTGTCTATTATTGATGCTGTAAAAGGTACTCCATGAACTTGAAAATAGCCAATCCGTTGGCGGATGTTTTCAGAGGCTGAACAACACTTCTGTGCAAACCCATTCATAAACAAGAACACAATCTACATAAGCTTTGCGTGGCTACAATAGTTCTAAAACATGCCTGTCTAAAAGTAATACTTCAGCCATGGTGTCACCCCTCTGATCGTGGTTTTAAACTGCATGACATGATTTCCCTCCAGTGTACAAAAGTATTGCGATATTGCCTCAGGATTTAGAAAAGCTTTGATTCTGCATTTTTGCCAGAAGCCCTTTCAAAAACAAGCTTTCTGTCATGCATACAAGGCCAAGTTGGTCTTTCAGAAAGAGATTCACCTGCTAGTGCGAACCTGCTTAAAGAGACTGCTCAGAAATTCAAATTGAATTTTGTTGACAGTTTGAGTTACCTGTTGTAATTGAGTTGTCGGTCAGACAATGTTTAATTGGACAAGCATTTTTTTAGTCTTATGCCTTACCCAGAATAGAAAAATACATATAAATACATTTACTTTAATCACTACTCTTGGAATGTGAAGACACTTTCAACCAGCACAACAAGAATGTTTCTGAAGACAATCACCTATTGCACCTTTAATAAATCATAAAGCATAAATGTTAAAATAGCCTCTCTTCCACCCGTAGAAAAGACATACCTTTATTGCATTGTCACTCAGCAACAAACTCGTTGGATTGCAAGAAATCGTAACGCACAAAATGAGCAAAATCTGTTTGTCTGAGTATACATGGAAGACACTCAATCAGAAAACAAAACATTTCAGCATAGCACGTTTAAAGGGTCAGAATTATGCTTAAATCACTAAATTACAACGCATGTAGAATTTTGTGTGTTAGTCTATTTCAATATCAAGTTTTTACATTACATTTAAAAAGACAAACTGAACTCGAACACTAAAAGTGTCTAAACGTGTGTGTGTGTGTGTGTGTGTGTTCATTAGTTTGTTTAGAGCACGCATTCTTCAGTGAAGCTCTTACCAACAGGAACAGACAGAAACCAGGTGTCAGTCGGTGTACAGAATGTATTTGAGAAAGGTTTCAGGATACACTTCTGTGGAATTGTTGGCAGGAGTCCATCATAAGCTCACAGTCGGAACAAATGTGTCAAACAAGCAGGAATGGTGAAAGCATTTCTTTTAAAGGTGGTTTAATGATGACATATACAACCACAAAATGGCTAAATTGTGAGAAATCGTTGCAAAATTATCTGAAATAGACTACAAATATCCTTTAAAAAAAAACATCTAATAGAACATACAGCCAGCTTTGGCATGACCACATGCCAAAAATATAAATTTTTAGATGGTGTGTGTGTGTGTGTGTGTCGTGTCTTGTTTTCATGAATATACATTTTTACATTCCATTTGAAAAGTTCAGAATTGCTCTCAACTTTGAGCTGCCCTCTCCAAAATGATAATCTTACAATTTATATATACGTGTACAACCATTGTCATAACATACAGCAGATCCCAATGGCTAATTCTCTAAAAACACAGTATAAAACTATAACTTAGATTTCTTTTTGAAGATTGGAGTACAAGGATGCTTTCACAGCACGATTGAAAAAGAGATTCTCAAGATATCCATTCATCCAAGCTTTCTCTCATTTTGCCTTTATAAAAATTCAAGTTCATTCATCTGTGCTCTTGGCGGCCAAGGTCTTTATTTTAATCCAATACAAAGGGTAAACGAACATTTGGCAGGAACGCTTTGGTTGGTCTTTTTTTTTGTACCTGGTTATTGTTTGGAAGCCCTGTAAAGAATTTAAGGCATTGAAGGGAAAAGCAAGAAATAAATATTTAAAGAGAGCTTGAGCTTGCTCTTCATTCAAGATGCATCTCTTATGGTGTGAAGAATTTGATGTAACGCCTCGTTCGGGTTCAGTTCTTCAGTTGTGTGTGTCTGCCCCCAAAATCTGAAGACATTAGGCACATATTAGTCAATGAAAGCAGAGAAAATGCGGACAATTGGAGAGGGGAAGCTTCAGTTGATCCTTTTGAACCCTCGTAAGTTTGTAATGGTCACTAAAAGGAGTGTCCCAGTGCTCTGACCATAAAAAAAAACCCCACATCGGGCTACCAAGACTCATTAGCTTCTTCATTCAAGTTTTTGCCAATCCCTCAGATGGCACAAGTAAGAGCATTAAAGGACAGGCAGTTTCTTCTGTGACGTGTCCATCAGAGAGGGAGCTGTTGTTCAGTGTCGAGTATGCGTGTGAATGGGGCTTACGAGGGTCTGGGTTAACACCAGTCGGCGATGTAGTCAAAGTCTGCAAACATATCTTGTTCGCCGAGCGTCAGAGTCCTGGGCTCTCGAGGTGGAGTCAGTATTGGTGCCTCTGAGGTGAATTCATCGTCAAAGTTGCTGACGTCCTCACGGCTTGCGATGGTCGGCACAAATGGAGGCCGGACCTTCTTTGCCAGCAGTCCAGGCCAATCCATATTCTGAGGGAGGATAAACACAAGTGTGGTAAGGACTTTATCATTGACTGTAAAGTGATTGTACCGTAGAAGAAAAAAATGATGTAAAACAGATGGCCTACTCTGAAGAACGGATGCCTCTTCACTTCCTCCGCATCTCGTTCTCCTGCGCCAAGACGCCGCTCTGGATTTCGCCTTAACAGCTGGATAAGGAAGAGAATGTTTGAAGATGTTTAGAAACATAGTTAGCTGGAAAATTAATAGGAGAACATAAAAGGGGGTTACAAACAAGGACAATCTTTTCTTATGGAGCAGTGTTGGGATTTTAAGGATTTCCAAATAATAAAATGAGATGTAGTTGAGACAATGGTTTAAAGAAAAGTAGGGCACGTCCAAACATACCCTTCTCATTATGGAAATGGCTTCTGTGGAGAGGAACCTGGGATAGCGAACTTCATCATTAACTATACTGTCAAACACCTCCTCCTCATCGTCACCAGGGAAAGGGGACTGTGAATGAAAAAAGAAATAACCCGTTATCACACAATCTCTCAAAGTCTTTACTTGACTTTTTCGGTTTCTGTGCAAATAAATTAAATACACATAAATATACATAAACTTACATGTGTCAAAAACATAACCATTATTATTAGATAATAATAACAGTAATTATTAACCACCATTATTAAAATAATAGTAATATTACAGATGAGAAATTATAGAAAAACATCAAATGAATTGAAAACCATGAAAGTACTGAAAATTCAAAAATATCCGCATGACTAAACAACAGTATCATAGCACTTAAAAAATGACTTTTATTTCAATTATTGTAGTTAACGGAACAGTCTACCCTTTTAGAAATAGGCTTATTTTATAAGTCACCTAGATTTAAATAGTAGAGTTTTACTATTTTTTAATTCATTTAGCCAATCTCCTGGTCTGTCGGGAGCACTTTTAGTTTAGGATTAAACATTGAATTGGATTAAAACATAAGCATAAAAAAAGTTTTTATAATTTAAAGCTAGACGCTTCTATAGTTACATTGTGCAAAAAGACCAACAAAGTTCTTATTCTCTAGGGTCGATTTGTCAAGGAACTATATTCTCATTCTGGCGTAATAATCAAGAAACTTTGCTGCCACACTAAGACTTCAGGAGGCGCAATGATATAATGCAGCACCTAAAAATGGTCTCCTGCTAGTTAACCAGGTAACATCGCTTCATAATATCATTGCACCTGCTGCAGCCATTTGTATGGCAGTGAAGTATGAGTGCTTTGGCCTTGTCAGTATGTGTTTATTTTTAACCTAAACAAGGTAAGTATAGACTGACATTATATGAAACATCAAGTACTACATATTTAACTAAACATTTTAATGTTCTACAGAAAAAAGTCACCTACATAGATCTGAGAGTGAGTAAATTAACAGGTACTGCCGTACAGTAAATTAACAACTCCAATTTTGGGGTGACCTATCCTTTTAAAGGCCTTTAAATTGTAGATGTTAAATCTAGCTTCATCTCATCTAGCTTTGTATTTTGTTAGTTTAGCATCTGCCGAATGATCTGATATACAGCTGATAGGGATACTCATGTGTATAACTACTCTTGCAGATGCAAGCAAGTCATTAACATTTAATCTGTAAACAGTAGAAGTATGGGGCGATGCGGTGGCACAGTGGGTAGCGTTGTCACTTCACAGCAAGAAGGTCACTGGTTCAAGCCTCGGCTGAGTTAGTTGGCATTTCTGTGAGTTTGCATGTTCTCTCCTTTTTCAAGTGGGTTTCCACCAGGAAACCCACTCGAAAACAAGTCCAAAGACATGCGGTACAGGTGAACTGGGTCAGATCAACTATCCGTAGTGTATGGGTGTGAATGAGAATGTATGAGTGTTTCCCAGTAATGGGTTCCAGCTGGAAGGGCATCTGCTGTGTAAAACATATGCTGGATAAGTTGGCGGTTCAATCCGCTGTGGCGACCCCAAATTAATAAAGGGAATAAGCCGAAAAAAAAATGAATGAATGAATGTAGTAGTATCTATTTTTAGGCTACTTGTACTTCTTTTTAAGATACTCAAAATATACTTTTCATTAAGAACCAGTACCACCAACACAACCATTTTAAAAGATCTTATTAGATACTAGTTCCTATTTATTACATATTGATAGCTTTTCAGAAAACCACACGAGTTCCAAATGTGCAAGATTAAAACAAACATGCAATCTAACGCACACAGATCGTGTCTGTCCCCGATCATACCTCTCCAACCAGCATTTCAAAGATGAGCACTCCGAGACCCCACCAGTCCACTGCTCGAGTGTACGACGTCTCGGTTAAAACTTCAGGTGCCAAGAACTCAGGAGTGCCACAGAACGTACTAGTACGGTCTTTAAAGCCCATTCCTGCATAAGAGATGGAAAGAGTTACACTCACAGCGCCAGTCTATAACTCTCGCTATCAACGATGACACAAATCCATTATCTACCTTCTTTGCAGAGACCAAAATCTGCAATCTTGACATATCCCTCGGTGTCTAGCAATAGGTTATCTAGCTTCAAATCCCTGCAGAAGAAAGTACACAATAGTCACACGCAGTTCATAAAACATCCATGAAGCCTGCTTTTATTTTGTATTCTGGAGTGACACATACCTGTACACAATTTTATGGTCATGCAGAAACTGCAGGCCCAGGACGACACAAGCAGCATAAAACCTGAGGACATAAAAACATAATTTCAGATTATAATCTAATATTTCTATTTTTAACAATGGCTGCATTTACACTGCAAATCTTGATGCACATATCCTGTCATTTGACTACCTGTTTACAGTTTACCTATCTGATATTTATATTTACAGTAATCTCTAATGAATGATCTTCAGCCATTCACTATAAGTGCAGTGACTGACCCTCGAACTGTGGATGGACTTCTAAAAGTCAGCAAAAGTACATCCAACATCATAAATAAAACTTTAAAGTATTCTTCATCTAAACACAGATAAATAAATGCATGCATACATGCATACATACATAAATACATACATGCATAAATAAATAAATAAATAATAATAAATGGGCTCTCGTGTTTATTTTTGTTTACACATGTGTAAAAATTCTGATCCGTGTCAGATGTGACCAAAATATGGGCTTTCATGTGCCAGCATAAACACAGCCAATTATGAAAGATGACAATACAAAAGCATACGAGTTACTCACACAGAGCGCGGTTCAGAAAACACATCTGCATGGATGTGCATCATCAGGTCTCCTCCAGCTGCGTACTCCATGACGAAACACACATGCTCCTTGGTCTGGAAACAAGCGAAGAGGTTCACCAGGAATGGATGCCGAACACTGTTCACAGTCTCAAAGATCCTCTTCTCGCACATCAGACTGTGGAGAGATAATAATGGATAGTGTCTACTGACAAGTTCATCCATTGGAGTGGACAAAAAGTAAAGCTTCACCTTGTCTTTATAAGCATACGGATTAGGTCAGATTGTAAAACCTTTGTATGTGACAACTCAAGGACCCATGCTCATTTATGACAATAGTTGCTAATAAAATCCAAGGGTAAACCAATGAAATATTAATAATGCTTAATTAATGCAGTGCTTCCCACACATGGGCTTTACTTGGGTGGGCCGCCCAGGTACATCAACGGTCACCCAAGTATATTTAGTGACACACTTTATTTCTTTCCTATTATTATCATCCTTTTACACTTTTTTGTATCCACCCAATATAAACAAACATCCGCGAGTAATTAAGTGGTGGAAAATCTTCATACAGCTCGTTCTGTGTGAACGAGACCCATCGACACTCCCGCAGACAACTAAAATGTTGTTGTTAATTTTATGCGCACTGACACGACACATTAATTAATTATTTTATCTAAACAACTCTTTAATAATAAAACTTTACTTGACTAAAAGTAAAGAAAACTTTACTAAATACTCAGAGAGGACAAAATTATCCAAATCGGTTGCATAATATTTGTACACCATTAGAAATGGGAAATCAACTAATTTGCCTTATTTAAATAATCAAAACATTTTGTGTAATTACTATAATTTCTGTCATTTATTTCTCTTTTGGTGTGTATTTGAATAATTTGATGATGTCAATATCTTACTCATTTCATACATCTAAAATGTTTTGGCAATATTTTACGAAATGTCATGCCAATAAAGCAAGCGGAACTTGAATGAGAGATAGAGAGAAGCAGATTTGACCTGTCGGTGGGTGCACATGGCTCCTGAATAGCATAAGAGAAATAGTGTTGAAATAGTGTTGAAAATATTTCAACAGTCTTTAAATTTTTTTTATTTTTAACTCATCAAAAGAAAAGGCTTAAAACAGATCCCAAATAAATAAAATTAGCATTAAAAAAACCAAATCATGTTTTGTTTGTTGCAAATAGCTAACTAGCTAACTGGCGTGTTTCAATCCAGCTACCACCGCAAGTATATTTCAAACCTGTGGGGAGCACTTAAATGTAATTGTTTAATACATTTATGAACTTTGATTTTATGAGTTCAGATCATTGTATAGAAAAGTAAAAAGGAAATTTATATCTTTTGCTAAATCTTTCCTATAACCCTTTATCGGGCAGAAAAAAACTTTTCAGATAACGCTACTGACATTGATTACAATTACATACGAAAGCTCAAAAGTCTTGCAATATCAGTAGTAACAGCATCCAGTAAGGTCCCACTTTATATTACTGTAAGTGGCCTTTACTAATATGTAGTTACACCGAAATTAATAATTTATTACAATGTACATATGTGTAAATACATGTTTTTACATTGTACTTATGCTTGATTAAATAACTTTGTAATTATGTCTGTAATTAATTTTTGTAATTACACTGTTGACCATTCCTTCCACCATAACCCACCCTTTAACCTAGCGATACCATCAAACCAGTCTCTAACCTTACCCATATCCCACCTCAAGCGCAGCACAAGTCTTCTTAAATACATTTTAAACACAGTAAGTACATTGTATTTATTTTTTGATGCAAGTACATAATAGTTAAAGACACTTAATATAAAGCGGGGCCAAAATGTATGTAATAGGGCTTACAGTTAAGCAAAATGTTTAACAGTAGGAAAACCAGTAACAAGTCATTAAAAATGACATTTGTTCCATAACCCCAAATTTCACTCACTGAGTTGAAAATGTACAGAACTGCAACCAATGTATTGATGTGTATCATTAAACCTTCTCTGTAAATGTACAGTATAAATAATTAGCACAATTTTCCATATTTTAAATTAAAATACTGCTGGTAATAACATGAAAAAAGAACTACAATGAATGTGAAAAAGTGTCTACATTCAAAGTAGAGTTGAATTAAAAGCGTTGTGGCTCCAGCATGTCTGGAGTACAGCTCGGACTCTTCTCTGCCTTTAATAATAACAGGAAGTAAAACAGTAGCAGAGGAGTCCCCGCTGTATACGACTACTGATGCCTCTACAAATGCTTCCAAACATCCTCAAGAATAAGATGCAGCTCATTTATTCCACTTAAACACACGCGCAGAGCCTTTACCTGTCCACTTCATCCCTTGCAACAATGTCACCTTTTTTCAAAGCTTTAATGGCAAACATTTCTCCAGTGGTTTTGTAATCGGCAAGTAAAACCTGTTGAATACATAAATATAGACAATGAAAGTGACTCACACAAATGGGCAGTATGTAGAGAAAATCTAAAATACTATCTATGCAAATGGTCAAATGTACTGTATGGGGCATTTGCATACTTGTACAGAGCTTGCCCTTTTGCACGCATGAAAACATGATGTTTACCTTTCCAAAGTGGCCACGTCCTAGAACGGCTACGCATTTAAAGTCTGACAAACTGAACTGAACTTCCTCTTCTTCCCTGAAGGCACAAACACACGACACATGTAAGATAATACAGTATGTATCTGTTAATTTTTTAAAGTATGTTAACTATGACTTTTTTTCATTTTTTTCATAAATTTTAAGTCCATTTAAGTTAAAATGACTTGTACAGTTGATTCAATTCAACTTGAAAACGACAAATGCATTCCAGTGTTTTAATATACGCACTACTACACGCATGTTTAAAGAGTATCATGGCAGAAATAGGAAAGAGACTACCTTATTTCAGTTTTTCGCTGAATTTCAGTCAATTCCAAGCCAGGCTGCTCATGTTCAAGCAGACTGTCATAATCTGGTTTTGCTACTGTGTTGTTCAGGAAGTCAAAGGTCGCAAGGGCATCCTGTAAGCAAGAGGCACTTAAGAATCTTTCCAAACCAGTGCAAGAGATTCCCTCTTCCTCAAAACACTTCAAGGGACAGCTCAGCCAAAAAAAGATTTGTTATCATTCCCATACCTCAATTACTGACTTTTCCCCATCAAATATGTTGTGCATTTGGTTATGGACAGTCAAGGTCCAAAAATGATCAGTTGATGATTTAAAAGTGATCTATCATGCAAAAATAATTGTATTTTAATTATATCTATTTTAATTGGGCTTTAAACACAGTTGTGTGGCAACTAGGCATGGGACGATAACCGTTTTCAAGGTATACCGCGGTTTCTAAAAGTCAAGGTTTTAAAACCAGCAAAATTTTCTGATATATCGTTCGTAAAGTATGTGTAAGAATTTTTTTTTTATTTACTGTTTTTGTTGTTGTTGTTGTTTTCAGGACAACAGTATCTCCAGCAGAAAAGATATCCAAAGATGCCGTTGTAAATTGTGAAGAAATCAGTGTTTTTGAAATATAGACAGCAAAAATCCACGATTCACTTCAATTATTTAGCCTGACATGTTTACTGCTCCAAAATATTTCAAATGTTTCTTAAAATTGAATATATTGTGTTCAAATATATTGTTTGTTACCGAGATATTTAAAAAGAATATATTTTAGAGCAGTAATCACAATACCGTCAAACCGTGATATTTTTATCCGAGGTTATCATACCGTCAGAATCTTATACCGGCCCGTGCCTATAAATAAATCCAAACTCTAATAATAAAAACTAACTTATTAAATTTTTTTAAACACATTTCATAAAAAACACTCTGCAGAAACATTTTGATTGACATTCTCCCATTATACATGCCATCAAAGGGGAAAGTCACAACCATTAGTGGCGATCTCTCCCACATTAGCATAAACATTAATAAAAAGCAACGTTACAAAAAAGGTAAAAAGTTATATTTAAACAAATCATTTAAAACGCTGTCATGTTTGTGATTATTTTATTCTTGTGAAAAAAGTGCACAGCGCATATCTACAAGGTCACTCTTGGCAGCGTGGACCGCATTGGGATGCTCACACTTAGTATTCTAATCAAATAATAATGAAAAATAATTTTGAGTATAATGGAGAAATACAATTTTGAATAAATTGTACATTATGTGCAAGAGCAAGACGTTGGCTAATAACAAAGGTTTCTGAATATAGCTACTTTAATAGAAAACTATTAGTCCTCTTTTTAAGATGTAAAATAAGTCTCTGATTTCAGTGTGTAAGTGAAGTTTCAGCTCAAAATTCATCACAAATAATTCCTTGTGAAACTGCCCCTTTTAGGCTTTCTTCCTAATTGTGTCATTTTGGTGACTGTCGAATTTGAATGAGACATTTTTCAAAAACACGTATATTTTAGCATAGCAGCAGATTCTTAATGGGACTAATGTTGTCTTTGTGAAAAACTCAAAATGTCAAAAGAAGTGTTTCAGAAGAAGGTAGACTATGGAGGATACAGTGTCATAAAACTAGACCTTTATAATGCCTCTTATTCGCTGACAGTATCTTCTGCAGGTACGGCGCAAAAACCTAATAACAGATGGCTGTCTACATCAATAGGTGGGGCTTTCCCCTCCAATGACATGTACAAAGGGAGAATGTCAATCGAAGTGTTTCTGCAGACTGATTTTAAGATGTGATTATACAACAATTATCTATATTCACACACTGTTGCCACACAACTGTGTTTAAACCTCTTATAAAAGTGATTTAGCATAACAGGTCGCCGAATCATTACGCAATCAAAGACAATCTTTACTTGAACTTTTTATCTTACCTAAAGCAATTACATGATTTAAAAGGTGAATCGACCACATTTATGGTGCTTTTTCCTCAGTTTGGGAGATTGAGATTCATACTGTATTTACTATTTCTCACGTGGATACTGTGCTTCACATTATTTTTGTATTCAGAAGTGCAAACTCATCAGGAGGGGGAGGAGGATGACAAACTAAACTACTAACGCTGAATGGGAAAAATAATTGTGTGCTCACTCTGTTGGTTAGTAAGCCTGTCACAAAAATAGGGCAGCCATGTATTTGCTCTCAGACTAAGTACATTTCTAATATATTTATGATCACATTCATTTCAAGGTTCCATGAAGTGCTTTGACATGAGCATTTAGTTATTTGATGTTTGATGTAATCTCAACTGTGAAAATGAATAGCAGGTGGGACAGAGTAGCTCCTCCGAATGTCAACTAATATCCTTTTTGTTTTTAAATCACAGCTCTGCCAGTGACAGCGGTCAAGCTCAAGCGCACAAGAAGCAAACAAGAAGACGAGGGGGGCATGTCACATACTAGAGAGCTTTTGATTGATTTAAGATTTGATGAGAAACTGATATGAGGTGACAAAAAAACAATATTAATCCATTTAGGCTGAAGTGACAAACTGTAAGCTTCGGGTGTGTAGAATTTTGTCACTGTTTTTGAGCACACTAGGTAATGGATATCCTTAAAATTACCAGACTAAAAAACTTTAAGTGCACAGGACAGTAAAGGGTTTCACTGCTTGCCAAATGTTTAGGATAATGAAAATGATAAAACAAAGACTGCAAAAACCAGTATGCTATAAACTATAGTCCAATGATTTGGGTTTAAAACAGCATGACGGTAAATAAATGATCAAATTTTTAGTCAAACTGTCCCTTAATACAACTATACAACATAATACAAACATAAATTTAACCCAACTCATTTACCTGCACCTCTTTCCCGTCTGAGATCTTATCCGGTGGAGCGGTTTCCTCAATCTCCACTTCAATAGAGTTTCGTTTTAAGGGTGGTGTGACTGCTTTGTCGAAGTCTAATTTGGTCACAGTGGGGTCGCTGAGGGAGAGAAGACAAATCACATGAGTTTTGACAACAAGCCAGTTTCCATTTTAAACAGTTCAGCAGCCTTGTTTGGGGGTCTGGAGTTTTACGCAGCATGCAACAGCTACTTTATTAAATGCCTACACTGGGTTACGAAGCAAGAATGTCAAGTCATCGCATTATCTAAATATAGAGCACCAATTACGTTCCCAGACAGGTTAGTCATTGTTTATCAAAGACTGCAGAATCATTTAAGATCTTGCCGCCAGCAGATGCTCTTTTAGGAAGCGAGTTTGTGTGGATGAGCTGGAGTGAATTTAAAGACTTGTGCACCTGGGTAGAGAGTGGGCATCTGGGTGGCCCATGGGTACTGTTTCATGGCTCAACGCTGAACCCAGATCAGCCGCCTGAGGACTGAATGAGGTATTGATTGACGGAATGGCTCTTCTCACCAACCTGCCCCAGGTGGCGATGTTGATGTTCATCTGAGGGGCGCGCAGGAACGTTTTACCTGAGAGGAACAAGGTGTATGCATGAGATAAAAGAAAGCAGAAGTTTGATGCCAATATAATTATGTATTGAATACCACATATCCCATAGTGGGAATGAGATTTTTATGATTATGATTAATTAAATTAAATTCAAGTTTATTCGTATTGTGCTTTTCACAATTATTATTGTTTCAAAGCAGATCTATAAAAAGTGATTTTGATTGTAAAGTTAAGATTAAGGTTATCATAACATTTTTAGTTACTAATAAGTTTAATAACTAGTAACTAATACCCTTTAACAGTCAAAGTTATTATATATAATTATAGTTAACCTGCAGTTATACTAAACCAATCACAAGCAAAGTTAAATACAATAGAGCACAAATAAAAGTGAAATAAATTGGGCTTTATGGTTTTCTGGTGAGGCCTAAGAGTATTCAGGTTGAGAAATTGAATAAATCACGGTAAAAAAAAACAAAAAAACAAAAACAAAAGACACTGCATGGTCTTCATTGTATAAATAACTCAATAAAATGTAGTTTTATTAAAGTTACAAATGGCACTATTTATTGTGGCTATATCAGGGTTTATACACATTTTAGTACTAAAATTCAATGACTTTTCCATGACTTTTAAGTACATTTATATGACATGTTTCATGTAATGTCTGCGTTTACACGGTAAATAATAAGAAAAATTATGCATCTTCAAAGTTATTACAGTATATCATAAAACACGCAACAATCTATTTCGTTTTAATTAATCTTTATATCTACGTAAAATTTATTTAGATAATGCTCACACAGCACTAATAATGTGAGAGCACGTGTTTGACCATGGACAGAAAAAAGTAAAGACAACTAACCTAGAGTATATTCAAGTATACAGACATTTGTTAAACTAATTTCCATGACTTTTCCAAAACTTTGTAGGTTTTTCAGTTTTTCCAAAACTTTTCCAGTCCTGGAAAATGCCATGTCAAAATTCCATGTCTTTTCCAGGTTTTTCATGACCGTATGAACCCTGCTGTTTTGTTCCCTTGAAAAATTCAGACAATCACAGGCCTTAAAAGCACATGTGGATGATAAACTTTCACTCCATTATGTTTAAACTGCAGTGATATGAATATTAAAAATGAAGTAACATTTTAGACAATAAAGTTTGTATTATTTTTGTTTCATCAATGAACTTATATGAAATAAAGCTGCAGACAGGGATTTGCCACCAACTACAGGCAGTTTTAGTCACATTTATCAATCACAAGCCTAAACAATCTAAAGTAATAGCATAAAATATATATTTTTAAAAGCACAGTTTTATCATTGTTTCCAGAGATTTCCAAAAATAGAGAATTAATTGCTTGCTAGTATAACAAAACACTACTGCAGACATGCTCTACAGCTGTTCTAAACAGGTTTATTATATTTGATTTCCTCATTTTAGTAACACTCTGAAACAATGTAGTATGTAAACCTGAATGATGCAATCCTAGAATGCCTCGTGACATTCAACCAGCACAGCCATTTTATTTCACATGGCCAAAGCCATTAACGCTACATAAATCTATGAATTGATAGCACTTATGAACAACTTGAACTGACTTGTTTCTTGTATATTTGGTGTCAGTTAATCCACACTATTTAGAGTAATGTAATATAATATGAACAGATTTATGAAGATTCACTCATTCATTCATCTTAGGTTTGTTAAATCTATCATATGTGTGAAATCTGTTAACAATAATCTATGCTGTGAAGTTAATTTGCTGATTTATGGTGGGAAATGTGAACTGTACATTCATTGTACATTCATTTGGTTTTCGTTGGTTCTGTGATTTGGCACCGCTCGAGTTTATTTTCCCGTATCTACGTTTTCTTTATTTGTTTTCATTTTATTTATTTTTTTACTTACCTTTATACATAATTTGTAAGTAGCCCACACAAATTGTAAATTATTCATGACTTTGTTATAATATAACTTTTACTTTGCATTCATTTAGTTTGGTGACCCTGGTCATTTCTTCTGGATTTTACATCAGCAGTATTTATTTGTTTGGTTGTTTTCGAAATGTTGCATTCTTATCCCTTAAAACAAGTGATTCAGCAACTCTGCCATTTAAACATAATCTGTGAAAATCTGATCAAATTTAAGAACAATAACTATCAAAAATTCATATTTCTAGCTCATGTGAATTAATGTGCTTGTATAATTTGTCAGTACTTATGAGCAGTGCCAGGCAGAATCCGCAGTCATTTTTTATGATTTATGTGCAAAATTGTGTATATATATATATATA